>JAODAL010004239.1:0-159745 GCA_025379985.1 Phyllomedusa bahiana | reverse complement strand
TCAAATTAGAGGAAAATCCCATTCCATTAATTTGGAAACACTGGGTTTTTGAAAAAGGGGAATCTTCCAGACCTTTAATTCTAGCACGAAGAATTGACATTTTTTGGGCAAAACCCTTTTTACCCGTTACTTTAGCATTTTTATAAAAAGGGCCGGGAGTGTACATTGTCGTTCTAGAAATGTGTATGTACATTTCAGAATGTGGAATTTACTGGTTGGCTAGACCTTCTTTGTGCTGTTTTCAAGGGCCCAATTGGAAAACTTTCTCTATTTTTGCACATTATTTTCACTAGAGGGAGGTTCTCCATTTTTTAAAGTTATTTTAAAAGTTATACTTTACCCCCACTTTTTTTTGTTTCTGTGACTTGATGATAATATTGGGGTTAATCATTTTCTGTGCTTCAGTAATAAGTAAATGATAGATATACAGAAAGATAGATAGACATGGGTTAAACAGGTAGATAATAGATAATAGATAGATAGAAGATAGATAGATAGTAGATAGATAGATGAAGTATTTGGGCAAATGCACAAACATGTTATACATTTGCACTTATTAAATTGCTTGGTGTGGATAAAATTTTTTTTTTAAAGGGCATAAAATTTTAATAAAAATCGGGTAACCCACATTTGATTATATACAGAACCCCAATAGTTATGAAGCTAAAAATTGAGAAAGAGATCGTAGGGCTTTTTCTAGAAGGTGTAGCCCAATATCCCCAATAAGAAGGGGGTGTATTACTGCAATTATTGGAATTTGTTTAGAAAATAAAGAGGATTTTTAACATTACCTCACTGACCAGGTTCATGGATTTTGCACAAGGAAGCTGGGTGAGTTCCGGTCCATAAAGCTTTTCCCTTGTTTCCCCTTTTCAAAATTTTTTCCAAAATTAATTGGCAAATTAAAAAAAAGTACAACTGTGGAATTCCAGCTGCACATCCATTCACTACTTATCATGCTATGACATTAACTGTGACAAACCATGAAGAAATGGATGAAAATAGTCCAAAACAGTACACATCACCAAAGGGGTTGAAGATTAGGAAAACATGGCTGCTCTCTACCAAAATAGCACCACACCTGTCCACAGGTTGTGTGTGGTACTGCAGCTTGGCCCCATTTAATTTCATTGGAGCTGAGCTGCAATACCTTAAGGCAGCACCCCCCAAACGCTAAAAAAACTGAAAGGGAAAAAAGGAATTTTGGAAAAAACATTTCTGTATTTGATCATAAAATTGAGGTTTTTAGCGTAAAATTTTTAACGAAACTTTAATAACCCCCTTCCAAAGTCAAGGGGGACCTCAAAACAATGGTGACCTACCCATCTTGGTTTTGGGCAGAAATCCCCCATTTAGGAGAGAAATTCTGTTCCCTCCACTGTTTTTTTGTGCTAGTAGAGTCTGCTGATATTTGGGTTGTTTTGTATTTTAAATGCCACACCAGCGTGCATCTATGCTAATTTTTTCTAAAAAAAAATCTTTTTTGATGTGAAGACCAAAAATTGTTTATTAAGACTGTCTGTATGGGAGAGTGGCTTCCCCCACTTTGGATTTTGCACTCCGCCCATCTGCACAGGTTTTTAAACCAATGCAGAGTAGCTTGTAGCTGGAATCTTCTCTCCCTGAAAAGTGGAGGTCTGAACAGGCACCAAGAGAAGTAACATTATAAAGTAGGTTCCCATCTGCATTGAGGTCCCCTTGACATCAGCAGGACTTATACAGTTTTGATAAAAAAATATACACTAAGAACCTCAAGTTTTCATGTATCTTTGATTGCTTTTTAGTGCTAGAAAAGAGTCTGCTGAATTTGGACTGTGGTATTATTTTAAACTGCCACACCAGCTGCACAATTCTATTTTTTCTAAAAAAATCTTTTTGGATGTGCAGACCAAACATTGTTTTTTAGAGCTGCAACACCTGACCCAGCTCAAGTATGGTGCTGTAGGAACCAGCCATGTCTTTAAGATGGTCTGCAATATAAGGATGTGAGCCGGGCAGACTCATACTTAGCAATATTATCTGTGCAATTATTAGGGGGATGTCAGATATTACTCTTGACACTTACTAATTAATAAACATAATTTACATTTAGACTGAGATCTACAAACCTCACTCTGAAATTTTTGAGCCTCCTTTGAAACATTGTACGATGGAGTGTCTACAAATTCCAGCATGGACCTTCCCTTTGATTTTTCATATTCCTCTCTGTATTTAACCTGCCGAGTAAAATAATATATGTATTATATAAGTCATGCAAAAACAAAGAAGTGTAACTGGCTCGGGATCCTCAGCCCAATACTAAATGTTAAAAGGGTCACTTAACTATAAACTGATCAATAAACTGGAAGGTGTCACCATGATGGAACCTTAGTAATCAGTGGTGATGTGTGGGGAAACTCTGCAGCTCCACCACAAGAGGAAATAAGAATTACGCAATGGCCATGTAAATCAATGGGATGTCTGTGTAATGTAGGACAGGTCCTCCAGACCAAGAGACACTCTTTGTGACAACACTGGCCAAGATATAAGGATACTGAACAGGTAGTCCCTTTTCTAAATCAAATTTTCCTAATAAGGTTTATGAAAAAAGGAAATGGCTAATCAGGAAACTGAAGTTGCACAACCCTCTCACACAGTGTCAGACTGGGATGCCCAGGGCTTACAGGTGGAGTTGACTCTAGGGGCCCATTAGTTGAGCTGTTTATGGGCCCACCAGTGGAGTTCATTTTAGGCGGCCACTTTACAGCTACTGTAAATGCCTCCTATACTCTGCCTCTTGCTTTTTGCCCCTCTTTCTCTGCTTTTTTGCCTCTCTGGAGGATGTATATGCAGTTAAAAACAACTCCAGGTCTACCATACTCAGGGGCCCACCGGGAGTCTACCCCTATTCCCCGGAGGGCCAGTCCGAGCCTGCTCCCACAGCACTTAAAAGGATGTTCCCACCACAGACTATGATGGAACATTGATAGGATATGTCATCAAAGCCTAAAAGGTGCAGGTCCCAGAGTTTCTTTAAACTCCTTAATCCAGGAATACACTATAACTTAAATGGGTGTTCCCATCAAAGACTTTGATAGCATATTGATCGACTATGAAAGCAAAGTCTAAAAGGTGCAGGTCCTAACTCTGGGATGTGTATCTCTCTTGGAAACAGGGCCCTGGAAGTATAAGCTCAGATGAAGTGCCAGACAAACTGCCGCACGACTCTTCATTCTGTTCTATGGGGGTTATTAGTACAGCCGAACACACCGCTCACCTGTACTCGGAGCTCCCATAGAACAGAACAAAGAGAATCATGCACAAGTGCGACTGGCTCTCCATTCTGAGCTGAGACTATTTGGGGCCTGTTCTTGAAATAGGTGCAGATCCCAGAGGTGGGGACTGCACCAATCAGACTTTGATGGCATAAACTATCTATTTATCTATGAGGGGAACACCCATTTAAGTTGTAGAGTATCCCTGGATTTAGGAGTCCAAAAACAATGTTACATTGGCATTTGGAATTTCCACAAAAATAAACATGTATACTTTGGATCTCAGGAAATTATCTGGCCCTAGAGGAGCAAAGAGTACTGAGAAGAGCAGCCATGAGTAATTTCAAGGTCACATACAGCTGAAATATCTGGACCACCTGCCCATTACCAGTTTCCATCTTGCACCATACTAGCAGCAACTTTTTTTGATCAGGACCTTGACAGCAGTGCAATCAGTAGCATACCTCCAAACTTTTAGGGCCACATGTATGAAAACTATCTAGGTCTAAAATTCACTTTGTTGCCCATATCAACCAATCAGAGCGCCCCTTTCATTTTGCCAGAGCACTATATGAAAAGAAAAAGGCGCTCTGATTGGTTGCTATGGGCAACAAAGTAAGTTTTTGACCTAGACAGTTTTCATACATGTGGACCTTAGAGTCTGCAAAGAGGGACACATCAGGCCACGCCTCCAACCACACCCAAACAAATTACATCACATCAGGACATGTATGTAACCACGCCCACACACATACATCCCAAATTTTTTAGACACGCAAAAAGGGACACTTACAGTTCAATGTATAAAAGCTAAAAAAAATTAATGATTTAATACATAACTATAAGCTTCAATAGTTTTTTAAGAAAAATTGTCATAAAAAAAAATCATTGGAATAGACATTTTGAGAATTGCATTGCATCCAATGAAGAAATATTAAGTAAGTTGTTATCTAATATACTGGTAGGAAGCAATCATACCGTTTAAAACAAGATAGTCAGTTTTTTACGCAAATCTATTTCCTAAAAGAAAAAGAGGGACATTTATAGAGCTAAGCGGGACAGAGGGACAAGGGTTAAAAATAGGAACTAACTGTCCCTCCAAAATAGGGACACTTAGAAGGTATACTGTATTACCCTGATAGCACCTCTCATACCGAGAGACCCACAGGAAAAGTGAGCCCCATCTCTGTGCCCTTGTTTGCCCTTAGTCCTTTCCCATCCCTTGAAGAGGAGAAAAGCAGTGTGATCTCTAGATTTTTCTTTCCCTGATTTGCTGAATAGCACAGTGAAGACCTAATTACATTCTTCCCAGTTATTGGGGAATAAAAATATGATCAACTTCCTTCTCCATGGGTCAGTCTCTGACAGCAATAGCATGATGCACAGCCGTTATGGTACAGATGTCCTCTAATTGATTAGTATAGCACCAACACATTCCATAGTGCTGTACAAAGTAGTTCAAAACAGAGGTAAAAATGCTAAACAAAGCAAAAATGTAAAAAAAGGAAATGATATCACACAGGGACAGCAGCGATCATACAAGCTTACACGCTCAGCTTTTTTCAAATAGTAGTTTTTTTACTATCTAGTCTCATGTGTTATACTTATATAAAATCTTACCTGACTTTGTAGTACAGCGTTCCCTTTATGATGAATCTGCTCTGCTGTATCCAAAGAAAAATGGTAATTCCCCTTATTTTCTTCAAATTGTTTCTTATAGACTGTCTAAAAGACAAGGCACATGGATATTAGACTTAATTTATAGGTTCTCCTTTAAGGAAACCGATCTTTAGAAAATCAGTCAAATAGTGACCCATGGTATAGTGTTATTATACTGGCAAATATTGGGGGTGCTATAAATTCTATGCAAAAAAGTTCACAGGTCCCAGACTTTTCTTGCTCCCACTGCTCATAACACTATGTTAGTAATATATTTTGAGCACAATTATCCAACTTTACTTAAAGGGGTATTCCCATCTCATGGATTACTTTTTAATTTTTTTTCAATTAAAAGATACAGCAGGTTATCTATCCTGCTTGTTTACAGATAATTTTCTAGGTTACCAACCACCTCAATGATTTAGCAGCTATTTCTAATTTGCAGAAGAGAATCGATATCTAGAGTACAGAGGTGGTTGGTAAACTAGAAAACTGTCTGCAAACAAGAAGGGTTGAAAACATGCTGTATCTTTCAAATGAAGCTAAATCGTAACAGGCAAGAATCAGAACAGATAAGTTTATTGACCTTTGCCTATAGGTTTAAAGCTAAATCATTGAAATGAGCATACATAGACTTAGAAAGTTGGCATCGTATCATCAGAATGAAGGGGGCGCTGTGCTCATGATGTAGCCTCTTTAATATTTACATGTGCTTGTATTTGTAGCTCAACAAATTCACAGAATGTAATAATTACAAACCTAATGGGTCAGCAAAATCAAATCACAGAAAAACAGAAACCCTATCTTTAAAATATAACTTTTACTATAATCACTTAAAAGTAACACTACAATCATAAAATAGTGATTCAAATGGTTCTACAAATATCAAAAAACCTCTGTAAATAGTGTATAGGCTGTGTAAGGTTATACTAGGGGTATTTGGAGGCGGAGTAACCGTCCCGATAAGGGCAACCCCACCTGTCGGTGGCTCACCCTATATGCCCTAAACTAGACACTAGTATCAAGAACATCTTATCATGTGATTCTTTTGAGATATCCTGCACCAGTGGAACCCCTTTTCTGTATCCCTGATGAGCCCTCAGATATTACAGGATTTGGAATCGAGATACGTGGGCGGAAACATTATCAAGTTGTATTTATCCTTACACTTGGTATATTCATATATACATGTATAGGTGCCATGTTTTGCTGTGGTAGGGAGCACATTAGGGTTTATAGGGTGAGCCACCGATAGGTGGGACCGCCCTTGTCGGGGCTATTACTCCGCCTCCAAGAAGGGATTTACAGGGTAAATTAGGGACAGTTTTATCTTAGGTGTCTGTTCCCTCCATAATCCCTATCCATGATCCCAAGTGTAACCTTATACAGCCTGTACACTATGTACACAGGTTTTTTTGATATTTCTAGCCATCTGAATCGCTATTTTATGATTGTAATGTTACTTTTAGGTGATTATAGTAAAAAACATTTTTTTTAAAGATATGGTTTCTGTTTTTTCTGGGACTTGTATTTGTAGTTGCCATAATTTTAGGAACAATGATACAAGATACTGCCGCGCTGTCATGTTAATTTCATATTGTCGCTACTAAAAACATGGTAATTACAAGTACATATAAACATTGAAGAGGCTGCAGCGCTTGCATGAGTCCCATGGCCTCCCCAATCGAACCATTGGAAGGGAGACTGGAATTTGGATCTCCACTAATCTAGTATTGATGACCTATCCTGAGAACAGGTCATCCATTTTGTAAGTCTGTACAACCCCTTTGCAGTGGCTCTGAAGGTAAGCTCGAATTTATAATGTTTTTCATGCATATTTGTTGAAGACTTTCTCTAAGAAAGTTTTTGGTCTCTCAAGCTCCTCCAGGCTATTCTCCTTTGCCTTGTCAAACCATAGCTTAAAGAAGGCTCTAGGTTTAGAGATGAAAACATTTTATATACAGTTAGGTCCACATATACTTGGACACTGACGCAAATGTTGCTTTCTGTACCTGATTACTGAAACATATTCAAGTTATAGTTATATAATGGACATTGATGTAAAGTCCAGACTTTCAGCTTTTATTTGAGGGTATCCACATTAAAATTGGATCAAAGGTTTAGGAGTTTCAGCTGATTAACATGTGCCTCCCTGTTTTTAAAGGGACCAAAAGTAATTGGACAAATTACATAATTGTAAATAAAATATACATTTCTAATACTTGGTTGAAAACCCTTTGTTGGCAATGACGGCCTGAAGTCCTGAATTCATGAACATCACCACACGCTGTGTTTCCTCCTTTTTAATGCTCTGCCAGTAGTTTTCAGTTGCTATTTGTTTGTGGACCTTTCTGTTTGAAGTCTAGTCTTTAACAAGTAAAATGCTGCTCAATTGGGTTGAGATCAGTTGACTGACTTAGCCATTCAACAATATTCCACTTTTTTTCTTTAATAAACTCCTGGGTTGCTTTGGCTTTATGTTTTGGGTCATTGTCCATCTGTATTATGAAACACCAACCAATCAGTTTGGTTGCATCAGTTCTGGGCCGTTGTCACATTAGAGAAACCATAATGTAACGTTAGATCTGAAGTGATATCAGACTGAACACCAGACCAGAAGCACAGGAGAATGGTAACTTAAAGGGGTTCTCCGAGAAAAGAAGAAAAATAAATATAAGCTACATGTTATAATGAAAAAAATGCCTAAATACCTTTAACTAGAAAAGTCTGCTTGTTTTGTCTAGGGGATAATCATTATAGCAGAGGAAAATGGCCGGCTTGCTTCTTCCTGTGAAGAAACCTGTCCTGGCATTCATAGTACAGCAGTAGGACAGGCTCTAAGATACTTCCTGGTTTTGCTGACTGGCATAACTGAGCATGTGTGCTATAGTCAGCCTAAGAGACTTGTAACGTGAGGGACGATTCTGCAGTGTAGAAAGGAGACTGTTTCAAATAAAAGTGTATATCTATATGTGTGTATTCATTGTTATATAGAAATAAATATGGTGTGGATATATTATATAGAATTTATAGCTCAGCTGTGAGGAAGTGGTTTTTGTGGGAAATGTAGTCTTCAGATAGCGTGCCTAGCAACTACAGCTCCCCCACTAGCCCAGTGAGGAGAAAGATCCAACATGGCGATAATATGCAATATAAGAGTGTATGTAAATAGTTTAAGCATTGTATTGTGACACAGATTTACTGCTTATCTGTAGTTTTCCTCCATTATGTGATCTTATTTTTTTTTGTTTCTCACCCAGCCCCTTTAACCCGTACACACCAGTAGAAAAAAACTTTGTGTTAAGCTTAGGGTTAGAGTGAAGAAATTGGGTTTGAGGCGTCCCTAACCTGAACTTCTTTTTACAAATTTGGTCAAACTAGAGTTCAATTGAACAGGCACAAGTTCAAGAAACACTAGTCAGTACCTCTTACAATATGAGCTTCATTAGATGTGTTTTATGTGAGCACAATCACCAACACCTACCGAAGTTTATGGTTGCTAGCCTCTCTTAAATAAGGACTAGCAGAATGACGCACAAGATTGGGAATTCCCATCCACCATGTTCCCAATTGCACAGAAACCGCTACCTGATCAAATTAACATAATATTTCACCCTAAAGGAAGATAACATGCATTCTGCAGACGTACGCAAAATTACACAGTTCACTGGTAGCATAAATATGTTTCAAGGAGAAAGTATTCCATACATTAGTACATAAACAATCTAACCCTCCATACAAGTTCAATGAGCATCCTATAGAAATAACAAATATTTTTAGAATCATCTAATAGATGGTGAAATGTGCTTTGTGAATCTTAGGAATCAAATCCATCATGTGCTTACATTGCTTTGTAGCTTGGTGGCCTTCAGAGCATGTTCCAAGTGGAGCAAGTTTGGAAGGTCTACAGATGTGTCATGTATGATATGCTTGTCTTTCTTATACTTCACCTGAAAAACAGGGTTAAGAGGCAAGATTAAGCATCAAATAGGAACATACATGTATATATGTTGTGTTACTTTATAACTAGTGTTGAGCGATTACGTTGGCCATCGACATCGGTCGATGGTCGATAGTCGACCATCATCGACAAGATATTCGATGGTCGATGATAGATGATCGCCGATGACCATTAAAGTCTATGGGAGAGCAACAACACCTTCATTCTTACACCAAAACAGGGCTGGAGAAGCTGGAATTAACATCCACAACAGTCAAATGGATACGTGCTACATCTTAGGCAACACACTTAGGTTATAAAAGCCACAGAAAAAAAATCACAGACCATTCACTATCCCTGTCTTGCACCACAGCATGAGCCTTAAAACCTGCATGACCCACAAATTAAAAAGTGCCAGAAGGCAGTATGATTTGAACCATCATTTTACTTGAACTGGACATTGAATATTCCTGTCCTGGAATGCAGCATGAGCCCCAAACCTGCATGACCCAGATTAAAAAGTGCCGGAAAAAGGAGTCTTTCAACCACCATTTTAGTTTCACTGGACATATATCCCTGTCCTGGGTGACCCCCAAAACCCTCTGCCCCCAGAAAAAAAAGGGGGAAAAAAAGGAGTCTTTCAAACCACTATTTTAGTTTCCTGGAAAAATTTAGCCCCCTGTCCTGGGTAGCGCTTGCCCCTCCGTATGAGTGCGGACAATTGAGCTTCACTTGGAAATACTGGTGGTTAACGCTCCTGTTCCAACCAGGTGCCCTTTTTCTTGGCATTCTTTTTCTCATTTTACTCAACGTGCTGGAGGAAATTGTCTCTGTACTTTGTTCTCTGTCCGTGCTCCATACTCCATTCCCTCTACATAACCTACATCTGGTCAAGTTTTCCTGTACCTCCCTTGTACAATTCAGAGGAATTTTTTACCAGCTATTTTGTACATGCAAGTTTTTTAGTAGTTTAATTCTAGAAAACACATTTTTAAAATAGGATGGAATCCCACCATGTCTGTTTCTCTTTTTTTTAATTGTATTAAACGGGTTATCTCAATACAGGGATTGCTAGCTATGTTAAAGATGATGCTGCAGGTTGCATTAACCGCTGAAGAACAGATTGGCGACGCTGTTCGTTACTGAGATTCACAGGGCCCTGACCCAGCGATGACAGGCCTGACGGTCCTGCAACTAACGATCCGCTGGCATGCGTGTTGTCGCTAGCACTAGAAGGAGCACCTTCTCTCGTACCTCTACCTCCATGTCCTACCCCCCTCTTTGCTCACTTACCACCTGAATTTCGCTCCATGTTCAGAAATATAAAATTTGAGAGGGTAGGGAAGAGTTTTGGAACGTCTCTTCTTAAAAGACGGCAAATCACAGCTATTCTCAAATCCCTCAAATCAAAACAAAATTGCTGGATTCACATTTAACTAAAAAGTAGATCTATTAACAAAGCTAGCCTGCGCCAAAGTGAAAAAACACGTATCTGAAATGTATTCGGATAATAAAAGGTATTTTTGGCACCTTTCAATTCACCTGTGGTGACTACAAAATTGCTGTATTCAAATTTAACTGCAAAGTAGATCTATCAACAAAGCTGGCCTGCGCCAAAGTGAAAAAACACTTATCTGAAATGTATTCGGATAATAAAAGGTATTTTTGGCACCTTTCAATTCACCTGTGGTGATTACAAAAATTGCTGTATTCAAAATTTAAGTGCAAGGTGCCTCAATGAACAAAGCTGTAATGCGCCAAAGTGAAAAAACACGTATCTGAAATGTATTCGGATAATAAAAAGGTATTTTTGGCACCTTTCAATTCAGCTGTGGTGACTACAAAATTGCTGTATTCACATTTAAGTGCAAGTTGCCTCAATGAACAAAGCTGTACTGCGCCAAAGTGAAAAAACACGTATCTGAAATGTATTCGGATAATAAAAGGTATTTTTGGCACCTATCAACCTGTGCTGACTACAAAATTGCTGGATTCTAATTTAACTGCAAGGTGGCTATATCAACAAAGCTGGAATGGGCAAAATTGAAAAAGAACACCTATTTGAAATGTATACTGATAATAAAAGTGGAGTTTTGCACCTAACAAAGAGACCTGCAGTTACTAGAAAAGATCTGTATCCTAATATAAGTTCAGGCTGCCCAATATCCAGGAAATATTTCAATAGAAAACTGTTAATAATAAAGCTATTGCAGTGCAATGTCTACACTAAGTCTTGGTGAACTTTATACAAGAAAACAAATATACATACATAAGCCAGCTCACCCATATAGTGTCAGCATACGGATCATTCCCATCTGTATCCCGCCTGGAGATGGCGTAGCAAACAGTCCATGTAGAAGAGAAGTTGATACAGCAAAATTGGGTTATGTTCCGTTAAAATCCCAAAAATTTTTTATTGGTTTTACAGAACAAAATTCATTGCAAATCCAAACAATGGCACATCCCCTTAAAAAATATATCAGCCTTTGGCTGATATATTTTTTAAGGGGATGTGCCATTGTTTGGATTTGCAATGAATTTTATTCTGTAAAACCAATAAAAAATGTTTGGGATTTTAACCGAACATAACCCAATTTTGCTGTATCAACTTCTCTTCTACTTGGTGAACTTTAGACAGTATTCTTTATAGAGCTTGTCTGTGTTCGCCCGCGGCCCCCCCCCCCCCCCGCTCCCCCCCGTGACATTACAGCGGGAGATGCTCCTTTAAAATTCTCGACCTAACTAAAAATAAAATCTTCCAATCTCTAATCTAACTAAGTTGTAAGAATCACAGCTAATAGTAGAGCTTTCTCTGTGAAGAAATAGAATAATTTCGCTGAGCTGTTTGGACACAGGCAGAGCGCACGTCCTACTGCTATGAGACGCTGAGAGACACTGATCATGAACAGGAAGGGCTGTTCTATGTAAAACGAGGTCATGTGATTTTTCCAGCCAATAGCAACCATACACATCCCAGACATGACGTCGCACACACATCTCACACTGCTCTATTCTGTAAGCTGATTTACGGGCCGCCAAAATGACAGGAAGCGCCGAAAATGGCGCGATCTTTATAGATGATGCACAGATCAACATAAAAACTGTGCTGATTTCAACTTTGTCGATAATAATCGCTCAACACTATTCATAACAATATGGATATAAAAGTAAAAGATAGAGATAAATAGTAAAAAAGCACTTGTTCTGCTACAGTAATGATCAGTGAAAGTGTTCGTCATACTCCATTCTACATGTAATGAATATGTTTTGTTAGGTAATGGCTTAATACGTTCACGCTACTGCTTAGCAATGGAGGCTTTGGCTTGGTAAACCTGCTGGATCTCTAAACTCAATAGAAGAGCTGTGATTAGAGATGGGCGAATTGATTCTAACGAAGTGGAATTCGTTTAGAATTTCAGGAAAACTTCGGTTCGGAACTGTGGGGTACTTCGGGTGAACGAAGTGTTCTTTTGATTGATAAAATGGCTGCGAGCACATGGCGACATGGGGCAAAGCACTCTGGGAGGAAGAAGGGCATACCCATGCAGGGACATGTGCAAGAGATGAGCCAATCAAGACCGGCGGGATTCTGTGAGTCACCGCACTATAAAAGTCCGGGCGCGACGCTGGGAGCTACATCCTCTCACTATATGATCAGGGAAGGTGCTGCCGCAGCTGATAGCTCTTACTGAAAAATTTGATTTTTATTAGCAATTTCTGTGGGGTGTCTCAGCTTGTCTCAGAGACTGTTCTCTTAATGTTCTATTTCTAATTTTTTGGGGATTGGATCTGAAATTTCCCGTGTGCGTCCACTGCAGCTGCATATACATACAATTCCAAGTGGGACCCAAAGCAGTTCCTGTTTTTTTAATTTAAAGAAACGGGTTTTTTAAAATACAAATACCATTTCCCATTTTTGGCTGCTCAATTCTTTTGGAAATTTTACACCCCGGGGGTTTAAATTTAAAGCGTTGTTATGTGGTTTTGCTGCCCCCAAAAAAAAAACCGTTTTTTTTAAAAGCCCAAAAATATATACTTTTTTTCCTGTACCCTTTAATTCACAAGCAAAGGTTAATTAAAAACTTTTATCTCTTTTTGTGTGGGTAAAAAAAAAAACCGCAATTGAAACCCACGTACAAAGTACTTTTTTGTGCGGAAAAATTTTCTTTGGCGAATTTACCCCGGGGGTTTTAATTAAGCATTTTTTTGGGGTGGTGTGTGACCCAAAAAAAAGGTTTTTTTTCAACGCCAAAAATAAAACTTTTTTCCCTGTGGGCCAAATTTCACAAAAAAAGGTTAATTAAACTGTTCTTTGTTGTGTGGCGTAGAAAAAAAGGTTTTTGGGTTAACACGCTAAAAAACTACAAACGTGTTTCCCCAATAGTAAGACACCCCGAAAAGAAAAGACGTAGGGGGGGTTTTTTGGGACGTCGACTAAGAAAGGAGTACCCCGAAAGTAAGACTTTAGTAAACTACTTTGGGTCTGCGCTCGGGCGCTGTGAGGGCCCGGGGGGCCCCCGGGACGGGACGCTTCAGCTATTTTGGGCTCCTCGGGAGGAATATAGTGATCCCGAGTAAACCCGCACAGGGGCCCGGGCGTGCGCGGGCCCCGGGGGCACTGTCCGGGGATTCCTTATCTTATGCAAATTTCCTCCAGAGCGCTTTTATAAGTGAAGGGATCCCAAAGCGGGAAAGAGCAAAGCGCTCCGTGCTCCGCAGTGGCCCCCGGTGGGCGCCCCGGCAGACTGGGGCTTACGGGAGACCCCGGGGAAACGGGCAGGTGTGTCATCCGTCCCTGGTGCGAAGCCTGATAATGTCACCCGTGGGGTGAAAAGGGAAGATAGAGCAGAGGGGGAGACCCGCGGGGATCAAGGAAAAGTGATTGTTTGTTTTTTTATTTTGTTTATTTTTCCCTACGGCCTGCCTATCCCCGGCCTGTCGGGAAATCCCTACTATGCCTTGGAACTTACTAACTGTGTTTCCCCTTAATTTTTTCCCTCTTAAATGGTGGATTGTTTCTCAAGGGTTCCACTTTTTTCCCTGTTCCGGTTCCTATAAAACTCTCAACCCTTTTTGTTCACTGCTTGAGTATTGTGCTTAGCTCCTGTTTTCCCAGTCCTTCCCCGGGGAACTTGCCGTCCACCCTTGTTCTGTTCTTGCAGTTAACCCCTTCGCTAACTTTTGCCTGCTGTGCTCCCCCCTTAACCTCTGACTTCTGACCAACCCAAAACCCATTCCCTTCCCTGGGCCCTTTCGCATCACCTGCCTCCCTGTGTTTGTACCTACCCGGGGCCTTGGATTCCAGCAAACACCAGTATCGTGAAAGATCTAAAGCCATAAAGGGGAGTCCGTGGGGCTGGGACGGAAGCTCGCTTAAAGAACTGCAAACTACGGGGGCTTTATGCGCTCGGGAATGAGGGTTGAAGACAAGTGCGACGTCATAAAGGCAGAATCCCAAAATATCCAAGTGTATGGACAAGCCATTCAAGAGCACGTGGGACGTGCAGCCTTTAAAACCGCCCGGTACTCCACCTGGAGAATCAAGTCTCTGGACCATACTTCGGGCTGTGATGAGCCCAAATTCCCCCTTTTCAGTTTCCCGGGGGAGCCCGGTAATTCCGGGGATTCCTTAACCAATGTCGGTTTATTTTGATGCAAACCCAACGCATTTCCCCTACGGACAGGTCTAAGGCCCTATGAAATTATTTGTGTTAACACATAAACCCCTTACCTGGCCAGCCCTTGTTTTGAGACCCATTCCCGGCTGAATCCCCTGGAAGACTTCATCGACCCCTGAGTCAGATGTTTGCGACCCTAAGGGGTGTGACAGCTGAAAAAAGTATACTGCATTGCCCCGGGGCAAACGCCCCGGGTGAGTATGCTATGGAATTAAGAGGTGGGCAATCGCCCCGACTGGAAGACCCGAAAAGATGTTTTTTTTTTAAGAAAGGACTATGCACGCATTAAAGATGAACTTGCCGTGCTGAGGCTCCCTTGGGTTTGGGATGCTTTTTTTAAACCCATTGCATTCGAATTGATACCCGACTATCGAACGACGACAGGAAAAAGGGGCTACTTTGAATTATACACCAAGCAGGCCCCACCTGTTTTTCTCCTTTCCCAAGGAACTCCATGGGAAAATTTTGCAGAGATTCGGGAAAGCAGCTATGCAAGTGACCCCATTTTGAAACGGAAAGCGTAGAAGAAGAAACAGGGGCCCGTGAAAGTCTTGCTTTTACTGTGGAAAGTTGCCCATTTCCCATAAATTGCCCAACCGCCCAGGGGAGATTGGTGGCACCCAAACAGGGATCCCGACCCTGGATGGGGAATCAATTGCTTCAGAGAATGAGTTATCGAAAGAGTAGTTGTCCAGTCTTTTCAGCAGGGGCGCCTCATATAAAAAAGAGAATAAGGACTCTTTTTGTTCCTTCCCAAAAAAATTCGGCAAACTCCCAGTGGGTACCACCCCCTAGGGTGGCTCGGGGGCAAGGGGCAACTTCATGACCCTTCCTTTCTAAGAGCATGGGGTTTAACTCAAAAAGAGACTTCCCCGGAATGGGACTGTAGAGGGTCTCCATGAGCTCAGGGCAGTGGATCAAAAAACCCACACCTTTTTAAATCATTATGGCACCCAGCCCATAAAGTCCTGTCATTCCTATTGATTCTTCGTGCACTTTCCTGTCATCTTAGGCTTACCTTGGTTGCAATCACAAAACCCCGGTTATAACGGGGGAAAACCAAAGAGATAAGCTTCCAGCAGAGGATTTTTCACCAACAGTCACTCTGACCCAATTCTGAAGACCTAGTTCAAGCAATAAAATAAGGGAGCTACTTGAATACAAGGAATATGCAGATTTTGCAGAAAACAAAATCCAAAAAGCTTCCCCCACCCCGCCCTTTACATTGCCCCTAGACTTGCTTCCCTGGTGCATCCATACCTTCGGTAACTCTACCCTTGGCAGGGCCTGAGTTAAAACCCCTCAAGGTATATAGAGGAAAACCTTGCAAAGGGGTTCACCCCGCCCTTTCCTCTTCACCAGCAGGGGCTCCAATTTTTTTTGTCAAAAAAAGGATGGCCCTTTAAAACCCTTCATTGACTACAGAGAATTAAAAAAAAACACAATAAAAAACCATTATCCTCTCCCCTGATCCCTGAACTTCTGGAGAGAGTAACTTCAAAGATTTTTTAAAAATTAATCTACGAGGCGTTTACAACGGGCCCGTATCAGATCTGGAGTGAATGGAAAAGACTGCCTTTAGGTCACGTTTGGACACTTTGAGTATTGGTTATGCCTTTTGGCCTTTAATGTCCCCCCCCCTTCCCAACATCTCGTCAACGCATCTTCAGGCCCTTTGGGACCATTATTCACTTTTGGGGACGCACCCTGATTTTCTCCAATTTCGATGGAAGAACACCAAAAGACATGTAAAAAATGTTCTTTAACGTTTAGGGAGAACCATTTTTTACATCAAAATTGAGAAGTGTAATTCCATCAGACAGAGACCCAATTTTCCTTGGCTATATAATTTACCTTTCTGGTCTAAAAAGGGACTTAGTAAGATAAAAGAAATTAGAGGCCCCCCCCCGAAAATAAAAGATGTTAAACGTTTCATAGGTTTTTGCCAATTTCTATGACGCTTTATCAAGAATTTTTAAAAAATTTCACCTATTTCACAGTTGATAAAAAAAAAATGCTTTTTTTGGTTCCCCCAAGCCAAAAATCCTTTTTTCTCTTAAAAGGTAAGTTACTAAACCCTGTATTAATCCCTGACCCCCGAACTCGCCCCTTTATTTTGGGAAATGGGCGCTTCAGACTGTGCTGTGGGCCATACTGTCTCAGAGAAGGGAAACAAGGTTTTTTGATCCTTGTGCGTTTTTTTCCCCACGTTTATCCTCTCTGAGAGGAATTATGAGTGGGGAATAAAGAATGCTAGTATTTTGCAGCTTTTAAGGAAGGAGACATCATTTCAAGGAGCCCCAAACAAAAAATAGTTTAATATCCCCGTAATCTGGGAAATTTGTTAGATCTCCAAATGTTATCTCCTCGTCAAGCTCGTTGGGGTATTTTTTCCCCAACCAATTCAACTTTATAAACTCATTAAGGCCCCGGGTCTGTAAAGGCAAGGGGAGTGCCTATCAAATGTTCTCCAGTATTCCCACCCGCAATTCCACCCAAAACCCTTGTTCCCGGGGTCTAATGTTGTGGGGGGAATAATTCATAATAAGGACTTGCTCAAAGAGAAAAGAGGTATGACCAGACTCCTTACTCTCCCATCCCCCAATATGTACAGTTAGTGCTTAAAAAAAGTGTGGACCCCGGGCAGCGCTTTATTACCTGAAACAGGGGAGACTGAAGATTCTAGGAGCCTGATTTCAAGATTGTGGCACAAAAGGGGTGCAGAAGACGCAGGGAATTTTTATCCGTTTTTTGGGGCCCCAAATTTTCTACAGGGTGTAAAGAAATTTTTAACATCCTTTTTACATCTGTTAATCAAAATCCCGTTCTTCACCCCCGGTTTTTTACAGCCTTTGCCGGTCCCTCTGCCCCTGGGGTTTTATATCCATGGATTCATTGTAATCTACCTACCCCAAGGGGAAAAATACAATTTTGTGGTGTTGACGCTACCCAAACTGCCTTTTATTCCATGTACGGGCAACCTCTGCCCAAAAACACGCGGATTCATAATTAAAGTGTTTCGCCTTTGGTGTTCCGATGAATTATCTCGGGGTCTGGGGTGCAGTTTACATCCAAATTTTTGGGGGATTTTTGTTCACACTCAATCGATATTAATCTGTCAAAACCCCCTTTTTCCCCCAATCTAATGGGCAGACTGAAAGTACGAACAGACCCCGGAACAGTATTTGCGATTTTAAAATTTTCCTTTTTCAAGATGACTGGGTTGTCTGCTTCCCTTGGGGAATTTTATACAAAATTTCCCCAAAAAGCCCCCACCAAAAGACCCCTTTTTTTGCTTTGGGATACCATCCAAATATTTTCCCAAATTCCCTGCTTTTCCACATATTCCCCGCTGCCACGGAAAGGGTCTTGGTTACGCAAAATTTTCAGTACTAAAGGAAACACTAAGAGGGCTCAAAAAAATTTAAGAAGTGGCAGATAAAGCCCAAACCCACCAACTTTAAAGGTGGGGGGTAAGGTATGGCTCTCTAGAAAATTTAAATTAGAGTTCCCTTTACCAAAATGGACAGAGTTTGTTTGGGCCTATAAAAACAGGGAAAAATAATCAGTCCAATAGCAGTTCTGCTCAAAATCCCCCAAAATTTTGAAGATTCATCCCGGGGTTTCATGTGTTCTACAAACCGTTGTGTCCAATCCCTTTTGGGACGTGTTCCCCCCCCTCCTGATGCATGGGAAGATGGGCAAGAGCATTTGTCGTAGAGCAAATTTGGGCCCCTAGAATTTTCAGGAAACCCGCTGCAAAACCCTTTTAAAGTGGGAAGGTTATGGGCCGAAGAAAATTGTGGGAACCTGTAAGTAACATTAATGCTCCTCGACTGTTTAAAAAAAATTTCATCAGAACAAGGAGAAAACCCAATCAGGTATGTCCCGGGCCCTTTTGAGGTGGGGGTAATGTCAGGAATCTCCCTATATGCCTTGGAATTTCTAAAATTTTTGCCCTTAAAAATTTTCCCTCAGTTAAGATGGTTTGGGTTGTGTCTCAACGGTTTCCATCTGTTCCCCGTTCCTGGTTCCTATAAAAACCCTCAAGCCTGTTGCACTGCTTGATATTGTGCTTGCTCCGCTTTCCCCGTCCTCTCCCTGGGAACTTGCCGTCCAGCCTTGTTTCCGTTCATGCAGTTAACCCCTGCCTAACCTTTTTTCCTGCTGTCGCTCCACCGCTTAACCCCTGCACTTCGACCCGAGCAACCCATTACCTTCCTGGGACTTGCTATCCACCCCCTCCCTGTGTTTTACCCAGCCCCGGGCCCTTGGTTCCAGGTATACACCAGTTGTGACACTGCCCTAACCTCCTACAGTGCCCATACCCGGCTAACCCGCCTACAGCTGCCATACCTGCCCACAGCTCCTATACCTGCCTTATACCTGCCCTATACCCCCTACAGCTGCCTTTACCTGCCTAAAGTGGCCCTATACCCCCTACAGCCGGCCCCATACCTCCTACAGTGCCTTACCTGCCCCTATACCCGCCTACAGCCGGCCCTATACCCGCCCCAGCCTGCCCTATACCCGCGTATTGGGGCATATACCTGCCAATATAAAATACCCCCCAAAGAAGACATAGTGGGACTTTTGGGGGGGAAAAAAATGTAAGACGCGTCTTACTTTTGGGGAAACACGGTAGTTTGTGCGGCTCAATTCTTTGGCGCAATTTACATCCAGGGGTTAATTAAGCGTTGTTTTGCTGGTGTGCTGACCCCAAGAAACTGTCTTTTTCAACGCCAAAATATATACATTTTTCCTGTAGCCTAATTCACAAGCAAAGGTTAATTACAACTGTATCTCTTGTTGTGTGGCGTAGAAAACACACAATTGTAACACGCTACAAAGCTACTAGTTTGTGCGGCTCAATTCTTTGGCGCAATTTACATCCAGGGGTTAATTAAGCGTTGTTTTGCTGGTGTGCTGACAAAAATAAACCGTCTTTTTCAACGCCAAAATATATACATTTTTCCTGTAGCCTAATTCATGTCCGAAGGTTAATTAAGCCTGTTTGTGCTTTTACATTTAGTAAAACACACAGTGTTTTTAAACAACACATACAAGTAAATTTTTCCTGGCCATTTGTGGAGCGCAATTTATATCCAAGGGTTACCCAAGCTTGTTACTGGGTTCATTTGGAGTCAAAAACAAGGTGTATATTTATCATATACAGATATCATCATCAAACAGTGTCTGTACATTTTAGAACAAACAGTATGTCAGACAGAGAGGTGGCAGGCTCTGCACCTGCGAGTGGCAGTGGCACAAACATTCCTGGAACAGGCCCAGGTCGCAGCACAGCAAGGGGGACGTCGCAGCAGGGGTCACTCGGTGAGGCCACAACTGCCGCTGTTCATCTAGGGCCGTGTGTTTGTTCAGCAACCCAAGGGTTCTTGATTGGTTGACTAGGTCATCCTCTTCCTCTCAGATGACATCTGACAACCCCAGCCAAGAGTCGGTGGGAACGTCAAACACAACCCTTAGTTGGCATGGCCCGGGAGCGGGTCAGCGGCCCTCACCTGTCCTCAGCCCACCTCTGTTCCATCCAGTTCCCTCAGCCAGAGATCTACTATGTGGTCTGGGCTCAGCGCCACTATATAGCGAGGATGAACAATTTGAGGAGGGCAGTCAGCAGCTACTTGGCAGCGAAGAAATGGGGCCAATATCCCCTGCTTCTTGCAGTAGGCGGCAAAGTATAGATGTGGAGAGTGGCATGGGAGGTCATGTTGTGAGAGGTCAGCCTCGGCATACCAAGACCGGTGATGAGGACAGCAGTGACGATGAAACACAAATAGATGATGATGTAGCCGACCGCACTTGGGAGCCGGGTGAGGCAAGGGCTTCATCATCTTCAGGAGAAGAGGGCGTCAGCTTGCGCGTCAGGCAGCAGCGCAGCCAGCAAGTGGGTCGTGTGGCCGTGAGTCAGCAGGATAGCAGCAGTGTGAGGTCGGGAGCCAAGCGGCCACGGGGTAAAAAACCCGCTTCGCAGGTCCAAGAAAGTAGCGGCACAGGGGCTCAGCGAGGCAGCGGCGGCAGTAGTCACTCAGTGCGGAGCGTTGGCGGTAAAATCCGATACTCGGCGGTGTGGCAGTTCTTTGCTAAGACACCGGAGGAGCCGAATATGGGTATATGTAGAATCTGTGGGCAGAAAGTGAAGCGTGGCCAGGGAGCTAACATTGGCACCACGGCCCTGCGTCAACACATGCAGCGTCACCATCCGGTGGCCTGGGAGAAACGTGGCTCAGATGTGGTGGTCCATCCTGCCGCCGCAGCAACAGCAGCAGCAGCAGCGCCCAGTGGCACGCATGCCATTGCAGCCAGTCAAGGCTCACCACCTCTGCAGAAGGGAGCTGTTTCTCTTGACATCATCTCACGGTCCAGATGCTCCTGCTCCTCGCTACTCATGGCGCCAGCAGTCGTTCAGCGAGGCGATTGCAAAGAGACAAACAGTATGCGTCCAACCATCCTAAGGTGCAGCAGCTGACCGTGCTCCTGTCCAAGTTGTTAGTATTGCAGTCCCTCCCTTTCCAAATGGTGGACTCTGCACCATTCAGAGAACTAATGGCTTGTGCCGAGCCGAGATGGAGAGTTCCAAGCCGTAATTTCTTTTCCAAAAAGGCAGTACCAGCACTTCATAAATATGTAGACCAGAAGGTGGGCCAGTCCTTGAGCTTATCGATTTGTTCCAAGGTGCACGGCAGCGCGGACGTCTGGAGCTGTAACTATGGTCAGGGCCAGTACATGTCCTTTACGGCCCACTGGGTGAATGTGCTTCCTGCCCAGGCACACCAACAACTTGGAGGAGACGCCGCTTTCTCCTCCACGTTGTCAAACTGCTGCACCTGCGCCAATGTCCGCCTCCTCCTCCTCCACTATCACCACCATCTCAGCCTCCACAAGTACTGCTCCATCATACCACATGTGTAGGGCACAGCGGTGTCACGCAGTTCTACACCTGGCTTGCCTCGGCGAACGAAGTCACACAGGGGAGGAACTGCTCCGCGTCATGCAGCAAGAAATCGATGTGTGGCTGCACCGAGGAGGGATGGTCCATGCGCCCTGCATGGCGCACGTGTTTAATCTGGTTGTGAAAAGGTTCCTGAAGTCTTCCACCGATCTTCAGAACATTCTGAACACCATATTGGACTCTCGCTACCGGTCAAAAATGGGAGCCTTTTTCCCAGTTATTGAGAGGGAGGACAAACTCAAATACTATAGGGAAATCCTCCGTAATCAGTTGGCCGCTGCCTATGTGTGGCATCGTCCCTCCTCTGACAGGTCTGACCGGGGAGTTCCTCAGCGCTCACGTACTACTGCCGCGGCTGCTGGGGGAAGGTGGGGGGGTAGGAGCAGTACCAGCTCCATCAGTAGTAACCTATGTCTGGAGTCACTGATGAGCAGCTTCCTTCACCCGCCTAGTGAGGAGGGCAGTCGCCAGCAGCAGCAGCAGCAGGACCTGGAGCAGTCCCTGAACCAACAGGTTGTGGCCTACTTGGACAGCACTCTGCCACCTCAGTTAGAAGATCCGCTGGACTACTGGGCAGCCAAACTGGATGTGTGGCCGCAACTTGCCGAGTTTGCAGTGGAGAAGCTGTCCTGCCCGGCCAGTAGTGTGGCATCAGAGCGGGTGTTCAGTGCAGCGGGGGCCATCGTTACCCCAAGGAGAACCCGCTTGTCCACGGGAAATGTGGAACGACTGACCTTTGTCAAGATGAATCAGGCGTGGATTGGCCAGGATTTCCACACACCAATGACTTAGGCGTCAGTCTGGGTTCAAACTACCTGCCTCAGCCACTATTCTGATGCCGCCACCCGCCTGATGCCACACATCTGCTGCCAGTTTCTCCATCTGCCTACCACCATCTTTACCAGGAACTGGTATTGCCACCCACCTCAACACTCTGTCATTGTGCCACTCTATGACCTCATGCTGCTGCTGCTGTTGCTGTTGCCGTGACATCCACACTGTGTCATTGTGCCACTCTCTGACCTCATGCTGTTGCTCCTGCCGCCGTCACCTCAAATCTCTGTCATTGTGCCACTCTGTGGCCTACTCCTTTTTTTGCCACCTCCAGAATTTGTCATTGTGCCACTGTCTGACCTCATGCTGCTGCCGCCGTGACCTCCGCTCTCAGTCATTGTGCCACTCTGTGGCTTCCTCCTGTTTTGCCACCTCCAGAATGTCATTGTGCCACTCTCTGACCTCATGCTGCTGCTGTGACTCCTGCCGTGCCCTCCACACTGTGTCATTGTGCCACACTGTGGCCTAATACTGTTTTGCCACCTCCAGAATGTCATTGTGCCACTGTCTGACCTCGTACTGCTGCTGTTGTGACCTCTACACTGTGTGATTGTGCCACTCTGTGGCCTAATACTGTTTTGCCACCTCCAGAATGTCATTGTGCCACTTTCTGACCTCATGCTGCTGCTGTGGCTGCTGCCGTGTCCTCCACACTGTGTCATTGTGCCACTGCCTGACCTCATGCTGCTGCCGCCGTGACCTCCGCTCTCAGTCATTGTGCCATTCTGTGGCTTCCTCCTGTTTTGCCACCTCCAGAATGTCATTGTGCCACTGCCCGACCTCATACTGCTGCTGTTGTGACCTCCACTCTCAGTCATTGTGCCACTCTGTGGCCTAGTCCTGTTTTGCTGCCTCCAGAATGTCATTGTGCCACTGCCAAACCTCATGCTTCTGCCGCCTTGACCTCCGCTCTCAGTCATTGTGCCATTCTGTGGCTTCCTCCTGTTTTGCCACCTCCAGAATGTCATTGTGCCACTGCCTGACCTCATACTGCTGCTGTTGTGACCTCTACACTGTGTGATTGTGCCACTCTGTGGCCTAATACTGTTTTGCCACCTCCAGAATGTCATTGTGCCACTGTCTGACCTCATGCTGCTGCTGTGGCTGCTGCCGTGTCCTCCACACTGTGTCATTGTGCCACTTTCTGACCTCATGCTGCTGCTGTGGCTGCTGCCGTGTCCTCCACACTGTGTCATTGTGCCACTTTCTGACCTCATGCTGCTGCTGTGGCTGCTGCCGTGACCTCCGCTCTCAGTCATTGTGCCATTCTGTGGCTTCCTCCTGTTTTGCCACCTCCAGAATGTCATTGTGCCACTGCCTGACCTCATGCTGCTGCCGCCGTCACCTCCACACTCTGTCACTAATGTTGCCACCTGAGCTCTCAGCTTGTTTTTTTCCAGCTTTCGCTAGCATGACTTTATCAGGCTACATTCCCGCTTGAGTTTTTTGGTCAGTTTTGCCCTCTTAAGTGCCCAGGGAATTTTATAGTGAAGCGATTCTAAGAGCGGCGGCAGTCATCTGCGTGTCATACTAAAACACAACATTGTATGAAGACCAAACCAAGCTCCCTCTGCATATTTAAGCATAGCACAACGTTCTACAGCACCCTGCAGGCTCTGTGCAGCCTGGAAATAGCTGCTTTTTAACGCGATTTGTCCCGAAGTAATTCGGACCGAATTTATTGTTGTCGGAAAATTCGGCGAAGTGACCGAATCTAATTTTTGAGAAATTCGCCCATCTCTAGCTGTGATGAGTAGGCTCGCATGTCATCAATCACAACTGCCTGAGAAAGTAAAACGGTGAAAAAGTATTTAATTATATTTTTTGTTGCTGTGGTATTATGGGCATCTGGGTGGAGTTTGCCATACATGTCAAATAGGAGGTGCACCACTAAAATGGGGAACTCCTGGCCCCATTCCATTCAGTGAGGAGATCAATTAATTCAGGTGGAGACGAAATGGAAAAATGGCGGAGTATATACATCAGACTCCATTAAAACTTATGGTAGTTACACAGGCAGGAAAGCAAGCTCATGGCCACCTCTTTATTCAATTTCTGTCTAAAGATCCCATTCTCCAAATAAATAGGGTTTCCCAGAGTTGGAATGGCACACATCAGGTATAGCCTGTGGATATGCCATATGAGTGTTCAGCAATCCTCGTGAAAGACACATACTCCGTTTTTTTTCTCATTGTAGATAAGGATTAGATACATAGTGATCTAAAATAGACACCAATTGACCATATCTCTAAAACCACCTGACTAATGTGGTCTAGATACCCTTGTGCCACAAAAGCAGTCCTAATTGTTTGAGCCCTAATTGAATCAAAGTACAAAGATGCCATTGTCAGGAAGATGGTGCTCACTGTGTCAAAGTGACTCACATGGTATTGCTGGATGTTGATTGGATAAATGACCATGAAGAAGGCCATAGGATACCAAGTTAAGGGGTGCTATTGTGTGTTTTGTGTGTAGATGGTATATAGGATTGCACACACAAAAAAATTGGCACTTATTAACCTCTGCTACCACTTTTCCCTTTTCTTTGTATGGCCCTCCCTAAGTTACTTAGGTTTCCTTCTATTCTGTATATATTTACAGCAGGTGAAATACGTATTGAACATGTAACCACGTTTCTAAGTAAATATATTTCTAAAGGTGCTATTGACATGACATTTTCACCAGCTATTTGTAACAATCAATCCAATCTACACAGGCAAATAAATCAAACCCTATATGTCCATAAATTGTGTGTAAAAAAGAGAAATTACACTGAGAAAAAGTATTGAACAAATAAAGAATAAGGGGTGTAAAAAGCCATGGAAAGTCACACCAGTTGAAATCTACCAGTGTCTCATTACCAAAGTGCCACACAAGAAACATCTCATGATGGGTAAAACCAGTGAGCTGTCTCAAGATCTTTGCAGCCTTATTGTTGGTGGTATTAGTTACAGAAGAATTTCTAAACTATTGAAGGTTCCAGTGAGCTGTGATGGGACCATTATCTGGAGATAGAAAGAACATAATTTCACCATAAACTGGCCATGACCAGATGCTCCCCGCAAGACTTCAGACTGAGGAGTGAAAAGAATGATCAGAAGAGTTGTCCAAGAGCAAAGAACACATGTGGGAAGTTACAGAAAGACCAAGAATCATCAGATACAAATGTTTCAAAGAAAACAACAAGTAATGCCCCTAATCTTCATAGCCTGTATGCGTGCTCACCGTGCAAGACACCATTGCTGAACAAAAAGCATGTTCAATTGTGTTTAAAGTTTGCTCATCAAAATTTAGACAAGCCTGTGAAATACTGGAAGAATATAGTCTGGTCAGATGAGTTCAAAATTGAACTGTTTGGATGCCATAATACATCATGGTGTGGGGCTAACTTCATATAATAGAAGGAAGGATGAATGGACAAATGTACCGAGACATTCTTGATAAAAATCTGCTGCCATCTACCAGGATGATGAAGATGAAACAAGGGTGGACATTTCAGCAAGACAACAATCCCAAATACCCCGCTAAAAAAACTCTCAATTGGCTTCAGAGAAGAAAATAAAGCTGCTAGAATGGTCGATCCAATGACCTTACCTGAATGCAATAGAAAATCTATGGAAGGAACTAAAGCTTTGAGTTCATAGAAGTAGCCCACAGAATCTCCAGGTTTTTAAGAATGTTTGTGTGAAAGAATGGGCCAAAATCCCCTTCGAGCCATGCATGTGACTGGGTTCTCCATACAGGAGGCAACTTGAAGCTGTCATCATCAACAAAGGCTTTTGTATTAAGTATTAAGTACACTTAATTAAGTGTATTCAACAATTTTTCCAAGTGTCCTTTCTCATTACTATACATAATTTATAGACATCTATGGTTTGATTTCTTTGCCTGTGTAGACTGGATGGGTTGTCACTGACATCTGGTGAGAATTTCATGTCATTAGCAAAAATTGGTGACATGTTCACTACTTATTTAACTCGCTATATTATCTTTTGAAAAAAAAACCTTTAAAGATCTAGTTGTCCTTGACCAATTATTAAGACACCCCAAAACCCAGCAGATTTTGCATATGCCCATTGCCCGTGTCAACAATACACCTGATTTTGTTTTACACACATTTGGTGGTTGTCATGTATTTCAAGCTTGTTGTATACAGGGCAATTTCTAAGCTAATTCGCAAACGATCATGTCACCATTAACCAGTTCCTGACTGCATTCCCCCTTTACCTGACTTCCTGACTAGACCATTTTAATTTTTTTCAGTTTGCTTTGACGCTTTCTTGCACTAAGGAATTATAAACTGTACCTGCCCTCTCCCTGAAAAGCTCGGCTCTTCCGTTATGCAGCTGTGAACTCGAAAAATGGCTGTTCACCGTTAAATGCTGACTGCCCGGTGGGTATCAGTATATGCCACGACTGGTCCCCACCACCTCTCAAGGCGAGCACACCCCGGGCTGACCCGTCCACCAAAGAAACGGCTCTGGTCATATATTTCACAAGATTATCAGTCATCATGGGACAATTTATGGTGCTTAATTCAAGCAATAGCAAAATATGTCCCTGAATAGCACCAAAAACTGATAATGGCTAATAACAGTGACCCAAGGTTTAAAATGAACACAGGACGAATATAAATTATACAATTATTTAACTGTTCCTACGCATAATTCTTAGATTCAGATTTTGTCCTATAAACATCATCAAGCAAATTTTCACATATGAATAGTACCTTTTATTACACAAGGGTAAAAAACAATGATGATTTCTGTTATACTGTAAGTACAATAGTTGCTATTGAATCATGGAGCCACAGGCCATGTGCTCCATGGTGTGCCGCAATAATTAAAGTACAAGTATGAGTATTCTATAAGCTAATGGCTCCATTCACTTGTAATAGGATTGTATAGTTATGCCCTCGTTTTAATTACTTCCTAATTGAGCTCAGCAGTTTCCAGTAAACAAAATAGAAGAGAAAAACAAAATTTCAAGAGAAAGAGCATTATTCGGCTTATTTCTTTCACAATTACGTACTAAAAAAGTTTGCATAAGGGCATTTGCTTCTGCTTGTTAAATCTATGAGATTGGCTGTTCTGTGTTATTCCAAAGCTAAAAAGGTTCTTGATGGAAAATGAGTCATTAGACTTTCAGTAGTTTGTTCCAGTCATGTAGCAAAGTAAAAAATTTACTGAAAATTGTACATAAGGCTTTGTCCTAAATGTTGCAGGCTGCAGAGAGTGCACTTCAGTGTAACAAATGGATCATGGAAATGGATCATTGACATTTTACTGAGACGATGCAGACTTCGATCTACGGTATTACATTTGGATTTTGCTATGTGGAGAGGTACAGTTCTTTGGTCAAGGGCTGAAAATAGTTGTAATTTTACCCTGCATCTATGCACTGCTGAATGCCATGTTCTATCCACCTACAATTTGTAGATTCAATGGCCTCCATTTTTAAAGGGGCCATAAAAAGGGCCACTACTAGAGCAATGCTAGCAGGACTGCTGTCAGAGGTAATTAAAATTAAAAAAGGGTTCCACTCCTACAGTGCAAGATAGGATCTTGTAATGGATTACTTCAACTATGTGGGGCTTTTAAATTACTGATGGCAGCCTTGGTCATACACACTGGATACAGGCCAAAGCTGTGAATCTTGCTTGGACCCACCAACCATTGATTGTTCATTTGGTCCCCTGAATGCAGGTATCAGGCAAAACATTGTTTTTCTAGACTGTTTGTATGGGGGAGTGGCTGCCCCCTCTTTGGATTTTTGTACTCCACCCACCTCCACAGGTTTTTAAATCAATGCAGAGTAGCTTGTAGCTGAAATCTACTCTCCCTGAAATGGGGAGGTCTGAATAAGCACCAAGAGAAGTAACATGTAGCATAGGTTCCCACCTGTATTGAGGTCACCTTGCCTATGGCAGTTGGGCTTATACAATTTTGATCAAATATATACACTAAGAACCTCAATTTTTTCATGTATTCAAAGTAACAGAAAAGCTTTTCCAAAAATTCCTATGTTCTTTTTGATTGTTTTTTAGTGCTAGTAGAGTGCTGCTGATATTGGATTGTGTTGTATTTTAATGCCCCACCAGTGTGCGCCTATGCTCATTTAAAAAAATATATATATAATTTGGGGATGTGCAGACCAAACATTGTTTTTTTAAGTTGAAAGATTGTCAGTCGTGTTGCATTTCAAGATTTTAAGGGCCACATGTATGAAAACTGTCTAGGTCTAAAACTCTCTTTGTTGCCCATAGCAACCAGAGTTCCCATTTCATTTTTCCAGAGCACCATATGAAATGAAAGGAGCGCTCTGATTGGTTGCTATGGGGAACAAAGAGTTTTAGGCCTAGACAGTTTTCATACATGTGGCCCTAAGTGTACAGGACATCATACAAGCAGGAGAGAAACACTAAACACATAGTCATATAAGTGCACATGATACTGGCTCACAAGGACATTTCAGCTACAGAAGATAAATTAGTAAGTGACCAAACGTACAGCATGTCAAACATTTGTACATAATATTAAAGAGTCAGAAAGCTCCCTTCAAATTACACAATTTTGACTCCCTGGAGTGACCACTTGAGGGAGCCACAGAGCTTACTGAAGACAGATTTGGCACTGAATTCAATAATAGAACAGCACTAAGCTTCTAAACTATAACTGTAATAAATTATAACATCACTATATGTCTAGGAAAATGATCTAAAGCTAAAAAAAAACACACACACACAATTGCAACCACTATAAAAATGTATTATGAAATTAATTGCTGGACCTGAAAAATTAGATGGTGTTAAAATGTAGGTATTTGAAGACATATTTTCTAGGGTGGTAATCATTGTGAGCTGAATTCAAACAGAAACCACAAGTGTGAACAGAGCCTAACTTATGGAGAAGGAAAGATTTTGAAGCTCCAGGACCTAAAGTAAAACAGCACCATATTTTTATATTAGGAAGGAAAGGATCTGTCATGAAATATTAACAGATAGACATACGTACATCACTCGCCAAGGCTGTGGCAACTTGGGCCTGTCTGAAGACAGCACTATCCAGAGGGTTGTAACAGGGCCTCTTTCCCTTCATTTCCTTATCAAACTGTTCCTTGTATTTCGCCTGAAAAAATAAAAATTGGAAAGTGTGCATATTTTCTATAAATGAGACTCAGTTATTCCAGTTTACAAGGATCACATATCTACAATATGCCCACAGAGTATGTTATACAGTATATGGTGTAACTTATATAACCATGCCTCCATAAGAATGTGGCTATAGCTTCCTTACAGTGCCAGCAGAGTGTCCCCATAAATGTGCCAGTAATGTGCCACACATTAAGTGTGCCCTCAGAGTGCTCCCAGATAAAAACTGGCAACAGAGAGTCACACATAAAGTGCACAAAGTATGCCAGTGGATTTTCCCGTATGAATACTGGAACCAGCAGAGCGGTTTCTAAAACAGTGGCAGCATAGTGCTTCCCTTCAGACAGCTATAGGGTTAGATTCGTCCAGTTCTTAGATTTTTTTTTATAAATTTAGGGTGATGCTGCTGAAATTAAGTAAAAATAATCTCATACTCACCTCTATTTCACCTCCGTTCCAGCACTGCCAGAGTCTCCCTGCTCCTACTAGTCACGTTATCATTGCTGCAGCCACTGATTGTCTGTAGCGGTCACATGTTGTTGTTTGACATCACCACTTGGAGCCCATCATTTCTGAATGGTGATATCAGGAGATGGCACATGAGCTCAGCAGCCAATCAGTAGCTGCAGCGGTGACAATTCTACTGCAGGGACTCGGGAGCAGAAAAAAAAGGGAAGACGGGAAGATTCTGGCAGTGCTAGAATGGAAGTGAGGAGAGGAGAGTATGAATTTTTTCTTTTTATATTTCATCAATACTATCTTCAATTTATTTTAAAAATAAATAATAACTTACACTTACACACTGTAAGTTATTTAAAACTGGCTGCATGCAGTCACCTCTAGGGGGAGCTCACTGCATACATATTGAAACTGCTCCTATTGAAGTCGACAGGAGCAATAGCAATGCTTTCTCAACAAACTCCAGCAACTATTCCTACTGGTATCATATAAAGGAGACTCACGGGCAATCACTATGTATGCTATAAATAGACTTATCTGAGAGATTTGGGAAAAAAACAGCAATCTGACATTATGGGCAATCCAAAATTTTTCCTTTGGATAAAAATCCCCTCACGGTCTCTATATTAGATTTAATGGACTGCATTTTCCAGGAAGGCATGTTGTAAAGACACAAGACTTTTAGCACAAACTTTTATAACACTTAGGCCGTGTTCACACGGCTTATTTCGGCGCGGATTGGCGCTGTACTGCACGCCGGATTTGCACTGCAGTACGGCGCCAATCCGTCGCAGTAATTACGGTAATCCACCGTTCTCATAGAGAACGGTGGATTCGCCGAGCGGGGAGAAAGTGACATGCACATTATCCAGGCGCAATACGCGCCGTGGATAATGGAAGTCTATGGGGCCGGCGGGCCGCACCCCCGCCCCTTATTCAAGCCGGAATTGCGAGCGCAATCCGGCTCGCAATTCCGGCTTGAATAAGCCGTGTGAAACGGGCCTTAGGGAAACTAGTGAATTTCTGTAAGTGGAGAGTTTACACTTCGTTATTCGGACTCTGGAAGAAGTTCTGGGTTTTGTTATGTAATGTGCATTTATAGTAGTATTTCTACATAAGGTTAAGTTAACCATTTCAGTCTAACTCTTTCAGTCCATGAACTGACACATCTAGTGAGAAATCCCAGCCATACAATTTATAAGATGAACTAGATTGCTCAAATCTCATAACATTTAAGAACAAAGGGCGACATGTCTGAAGGAAGTCACGTCGAAGTGAATAGTCGAGTCTCATTTTCAGTGTATAATGCGTCTGATGTATGAAAGTGGTTTTTGTGCGTTCAGAAATGGTGTGTAAAGTTTGACACGCCTCACCTATGTGTTAGGCGCATTACAGAAGTTAGGCGCATAAGTAATGCACCTAACGTATTAAGGTTATAGACAGGCTGGAAATAAGAGAAGTCATTAGAATAGCATGTCAGTGAATAGAAACTATGGTACTGATCCTGCTTGGTGGACCACAGGTCCCAGCAATACTTGTGCTGGCTCTTGCCGTATGTAGAATAAAGGGTGAGAGCAGCAATAACAAATTTCAAATTTAATGTACTAAAAATCTAAAATATAAAAATCTGAGCATCATCATCAGTGGGTTATTTAACGTAAAATTAGTTTAAGGTTCTATGAATTTTACATACGGTACATTTTATAGGAGATATTTCTATATTTTGGGGATATTATATATTTTTATATTAATTTTATATGATAAAATTTTTCATTAAATTTAAATAATTAAATTTTATACAGTTTGATAATTATAATAAATAACTTTTTATTATTGTACTGGTGCAAGTTCAGTAATAAGGGACATTTTTGCCCCTTACAGCATATCTAGATCACTTCGACTCCTCGGGCTCAGGCAGACCACATTGAAATAGGTCTGCCTGTCTGAGCAGTAATGCGCCTAGTTTTGCCGAACAACATTTATGTATGTGTCTAATCTTACGAATGTGGTGTGACACACCTCCATAACGCCCCTAGAATGCCCCCAGAACACCTCTCATGTTAGGCGCATTTGAAAGTGTTGAGTCTTAAGAACAATGCGCCTAACACATTCATTAGGTGTATTAGACATCGTAGCCGACTCAGTTAGGTGCATTGTATGCCAGAAAAAGGGTGAAAAACCCTTTCATACATGTCACTCAAAATGTTAGTTTATTGTGAGATAAACAGTATGCCCGGATTACAGGCTTCATAAGCCGTATGAGCCACTGACTGTGGTGCATATGGTGCAATACCTCTTTAAGATAGCCAAAAGAGTCAGACTACTCCCTATGGTGTAGGGAGTCATGTGGGAGGGAAGTATCAAGTTCCGCTTTTGAGGGTGTGCTCAAGTGCAGGTCCTTACTCACTGGACCTTTACCTGGGATCAGCGAGTGTTGACCCCTTATGTTTTTAAGGTCATCATTTTCTTTGTGTCTATACTGGTTATTGTTGTTCCTTTTTCATAGTTGGAATTGTCACAGTTGGAGCATGGAGAGAGGAACTTTCTGAAGAAGGGTGGTGGACAGAAAAAGCAACAAGGTGGAGCAACTAGGCCATGCCCACAGCGCCTGTGGTGGTATCTGCATTCTGGCACAACACACAATATTTGGTTCAGCACCTCCAAAAAACTTTAAATGTGGGTGCATGCTGTGACGGCTGTAATCTAAATACACATAACAATAACAGCATCACACAAAAATAGAATATGTTGAAAAAAAAACTTTCTGCCTTAAAAAAACGAAAGTTTTATGAGGTTCTTTGTTCACACTTTTGCGCAAAATTGCTTAAGCCCACCTTCGACTTCAACGAGACCTCAATGCAGGTGGGTCCTACACTACGTTTACACTAACGCTATATTTCTCTGTGGTCCATCCAGACCTACCTTTCAGAATGTGAAGGCACCAGCTACTAAATACACTGCACTGATTATCTGCATTCTGGCAACCTCTTCAGTGCACTGTTTCTATTGACGGTGTCATTACTCATGCAAGGAGAAAAAAAAGGAAAAAAACATGTGCCACTAAAGAGGGCAAGTTAAATAATATGCTCTTTATTCAATGAACATGGAGCAGATACAAAATTTAAAAACATTTTTTAAAAATGCCACCCTAGAAAAAGGGGGTGAAGTAAACATTTACAATTCACAATGCTTCTTTAGTGGCGCACGTTTCTTTCCTTTTTTCCCTTTATGGTTTATCTATGTGCCCTGGGTTTGCAGCTCTGGGATTGTGCTCTCTTCTCTTGCTTTGTTTTGCATTACTCGTGCATGCAAGGTCCTTCCAATGTGCAAACAGAATGTTAATAAAGAGCTGTGGCCTATCCTCTAGAATGGAAATTCTGTTTGTGAGTTGTTCCTTATAGTATTGTAGTGGGTGTGTATTTACAGGCAGGCCCTTCATTTTAGCTTGAATTAAACGTAGAACATTATACTTCATTTAATGCGCTGACTGTTACTAATTTTTCATTTATGGGTTTTCTTATAGGGCTCTATTACCACATAGCAGTAGTTTGCCACAGGAGGTAGAACTATGACAGCGATGATGGAACCTAAGGAGTCCTGAAGGATCCCATTGATTTATATTGTATATAACCTTGGGAAAGCACTGCAGACAGGGCCCTCTCTTCCATTGGGCCAGGTAAGCACTTGCCCGGGGGCCCCACGAGCACAGGGGCCCGTCTCGGCAGCCACCTACCCTGCCCAGTGAGTACAGGAGCAGAGGCATTCCTTAGGCTGGGCGACCGCCCGAGGCACGGACTGTATAGCAAAGAGGAGCAACGCACCAAGGCAGAGGGAAATAGATGCAGGGTGGAGTGAGCGTTCATTGGAACAGCAAGACTTCGGTCTGCTGTTCCACTTGTCAGGTCGGAGTCCGCTCACCTCGTCCCTGCACTGCTGATCCTCATAGACGCTGTGTGTAAGTACTTTACATAGATCGCAGGTTCGGGGGACAGGGAGGAGGGAGTGAGGGTCGGGGGATGTGCACGGACCATACACAGAGAGAGGGAGATGATGAAAGTCTCCCCCCCTCCTCCTGTCCGAGCTGAGGGCTGATGTGAGAAGCAGGACAGCTACCTGCTGCTCCACTGGTAATGATAATGTGGACAGATCCAGCTCTGTCCTGGAGGAAGGGCTCCTTTACCCATCATCACCCCCCCCCCCCCCCAATCAGATCCCCAGAAAGACTAGCCGGAAGCAGTGTGTACTTGCTTGTCATTCTTTTTAGCACTTTACATGGGAGCCAAATTATCAGACGAGGAAGAGAAGGGGCTGCTCAGCTACACACTGCTCCATGGAACAACTGTTTACTTCTACCATTACATCTACACCCCTACGGTAACTGTTGGAAACCAAATGGTATTTTAACTTTGAAGCGCTGCGTTTTTTGCGCGGTTTTTGTGTTAAAGAAGTGGTTGGATTTCAGGTTACTGGTAGCCAGGTACGTGTCCTGCACAGGAATCCGGCGGAAGATACATGTTCTATCTTCCGCCGGATGACGGCGACTTCAGTAGAGAACCTGTGCTGTGTAGATTGCAGCTTGGATTTTCTATTGAAGTCTACACAACACTAGGTTCAGTCAGATTTTTGTTAGGGCTTGTTCACACGACGTTTTCACTCCATGTTACAAGCACTTTTTAGATCCGTCTCTGGGACCGACAGGACGGACCCAGAGAGGGATCTAAACAATTAGCAGTGAGATTATCACTGCGGGCTATGACAGACACGGCAGGAGGGAAACGCGCAGCGGCGATCTCTCATGTGAACGCCGCTGCGTGTTCGTCATAGACCCCAGTGATAAAGTCACTGCTAATTGTTTAGATCCCTCTCTGGGTCCGTCCTGTCAGTCCCAGAGACAAATCTAAAAATCGCTTGTAACACGAAGTTAAAACGCTGTGTGAACAAGCCCTTAGATTCCGCCATAAATTCGATGAGAAACCTGTGCTGTGTAGACAGCCTTAGGGCATGTCCCCACGGCACAGGTTTTCGGACGGATTTTCAGGGGGGGTTTTTGGCGTTTTGTTCCTGTGTCAGTAAGGGGTTAAACTATGTTCAAAAGCGCACATTTTATTGGAAGAAACAAAAAATATAAGTTTATTAACAATAATATATATAGTCCTGTGAGTGGTTGTGTTAGTTGGGGGGCCCGAAGCACATCTCTGCCCAGGGGCCCATAATAGAGTTAAGACGGCCCTGACTGCAGACTAGGCTGTTCCTGCCATCAGAAAGGCAATGAAAACCCCATGGAACAGAGAGCAAGAGCAGTGTGAACAGAGGCTAATTACAATCAGCTGAAGCTTACCTGCCAGCAGCTGATAAAACCAGAAAACATGCCTCAAACACCAAAGCATATCAACTAGCTAGATAATGTGGAAGGTGAAGAATTACCTGACTGGTGATGTTTGACACTTCTTTTGCATGTTCAAAATCTGGTCTTCCCAAGACCATGGTCTCTTTACTCAGGTCACCTTTGGCTTTCTTATAATCCACCTAAATCAAACACAGGATAATGATTTGGTATCTTATTAACCATGGTAAATCTTAGATCTTGTCCCCACGGCAAAGGTTTTCAGTCAGTTTTACAGACTGTTTACTGTCTGTAAAGCGACTGCCAACCTTTTACATTGATTTAAATAGGGAATCCGTGCAGCATTCCAGACTGCACGGATTTTCTACTGAATGGTTTTTATACTGCCAGCGTAACAAAAAACTTAGAACATGTTCATTCTTCTGCCCGGTTTTCGAGAAGGACATGAACATGTAGTTGCAAACTGCGGGCAAAAGTCGTCCCTCTGCATAACAAAAAAAGACAAAATACTGGTTGGAAAATCCGACTAGTATTTGGTCTTTGCTGTGAGAACGCATCCTTAGGGTACTTTCACACTGTGCGGTTTTGGTGCGTTTTTACACTTGCAGTACTGCACTGCAATTAAACTGCCTTTATTACCAACAAGCGTCTTTCAGTTATCCTAATTTGTAGTGCAAGTGAAAAGAGCCCTAATGAAAATATGATGATTATACAAATAGGTATCATCTGCAGAAAATTTTGCAGGGTTTAACCAACACCTGAGCTCCTTCTGGCCCAGTCTTCATAGACAATGTAGCTCAAACATACAGAAAATTTGTAATGCATATAGGGGGAATACAATAGGGGGAATTAATTAGACAGGCCTCTTAATAAATTTGGCGCATCTTTGTCTGTGAACCACTTACTGAAAGCTACACTTATTAAATCTACAGGAGGCCACATCCTTTCTTTAACCCCCAATTTTCTACAAAAGTGTTGTGCCACAAAGTAAAAAAAAAAGCTGCAAAATTGCATGCACCAAATTTGCCTCTTTCTTCCATCAGTAAATTGGTGCAAAGCCAATAATAAATTCCCCCAATGTATCTTATAAACAAACACTATAATAACATCTGCACTCACTCTGAGGGTGGTGGAGTTGGCACTGCTCATAGTCCTGCTAATTTGATGCATGGGATCTGCAAGCCAATACACAGTACAACTTTATCTGCAGCCCACATTTTCTGTGATATTGAGGTACTCTCAGATATAGCAGTTACCAGATCAATATTTGTGACATGCTACACCATTAAAAAAGCCTCTACTTGGCTCTGTTTCGAAGTGTGTTTTTTACTTAGCACCACAGCATTTTAGAGTAAAACAAACATTACTGTGATGAGGTAGCCTATAGCTATTTTATTCTGCTAAGGGTTTAGGTCAGGGGTCTGCAACATCGGCCCTCCAGCTGTTGGGAAACTACATCTCCCATCATGCATTTATATCAGCTAGCTCAGTGGGCATGATGGGAGTTGTTGTTTCCCAACAGCTGGAGAGCCGACATTGCAGACCCCCTGGTCTAGGTAGTGTGGAACAACAAGTTTCATTACGTTGGCAGTCAATGGATTTTTGGCAGGACCCTCTCCTGCCCAAAACTGAATACATAATTGAAATCTGGAATGATGGATATTTCCCAATATTGCTAAATTATAGGAATTAGGTTTTGCCAATGTGTTATGTTATACTAGGATTTTTTTGTGGCAGTCATAGTGTTATATAAGTAATAGAATTGCAACTGCCTGTGGCCACCAACTGAGGGAGCTGATTGCCCACAGATTCATGCTCCTAAATGGCGGCTCTGGGCAGTCGGAACTGTAAGATTTATTTAGGAAAGACAGCAAGGGATCAGAGTCTATATTCAATACAAAGATTTCCTCACTCCAACTCCCACAAAAATCTGCATGTAAAATAAAATGGTCTTGAAGTGATTACATTGCTTATGATCTTTGAAATCTCGGTGGCCTTCTGTATATCCGGTCTGTCCGTCACCTCCGTGTATCTGTGGTTGTCCTGTACGTCTTTCTTATAACTCACCTATAATAAACAAAAAGACCATTATCCATCAGGAAAGTTTATAAAAATCAGCAGGACATCAAGATGCAGATCACTGTTACCAGTTTTTCATCTTTCTAATATAAAAGGCTAAGACCGCTCCTCTAATTTATCTGAAAGCTAGCAAGTAGAGGCTTCAAATGATATTTGTTAAATTTTTAAAGGAACAGAAAAAAACTAATCCACTTTCTCATGTCTATTGCAGGGGCTTAGGGGTGGAGCCTGACATAGGAATATTCTCTTTGGATGTTGTCTGAAGCCATGTGTCACGCACCGCCCCTCAGGTGCACAATGCAGTATACCAGTTTTCCTTTTAGAGATCTCTCTCTGTCCAGTATTATTTTCACTTGAAATTTTTTATCTTTTTTTTTTTTACTTGTGCAACTCATTTCTAAGTTCCAATACGTTAGCAGTCAATGGATTTTTGGCATGTCCTTCTGCTCCTGCCCAAAACTGAAGACATAATTGAAACCTGGATTGATGGTATTTCCCAATATTGTTAAATTATAGGAATTAGGTTTTGGCAATGCCTAATGTATCATGCATACTTACCAACCATACTTACCAACTCTCCCAGATTGTCCAGGAGGCTCCTGCAAATAGGGACAACCTCCCGCATTCCCGGGAAAGATGGCAGACCTAATGCAAGTCAGCTAGCTACGGGAGGTTCTTTAACTTCAAGTGGCATCAGGCAGCGTTATGAGACCCTCCCTGATGCCACTGCGACTTGTTATACTTGGATATAAAAAATGGACCATGGCTAAATACAGCAATATCATTATTATTGTGTTATTTTGCATTTATTTAAAAAAAAAAAAACACTTAGAGGTAGTCCAACGTTGCAACAAATAAAAAATTGTTCCAATTAATTTTTTCTGAAATTTTTTTTTTAAAGAGGACATGTTACATCTCCTTATATTTCAGTTCTAGTAAATACCTGGGTTCCCCATAAAATAACAATTCTGGAGCATGTTTCCATTAATCTCTATGTTGTGTGGTTCCATGGTTATTCCTCCTAGAAATTCATTACCAACTGGTCAGCTGTGTTACCAGTTGGGGGCATGTCCTCCACAGTTTGACATTGTCAATCAGAGCTGACATTCTGTGTGTACAAGGACATGCCTCTTTAAAAATTGGAAAGGTAACGCCCATCTGACAGATTCAGTAATACATCTCTAGGAGGCATAACAGAGGAACAGCACAACACAGTTATAAGATAAGAGGCTCCAGAATTGTTATTTCACAGGGAACACAATGATTTTCTAAAAGAGACCTAAGTTCCTCTTTAACCTCTTGATGCATTTGGATGCACAGTTACGTCCGGACAACAGAAATGGCGTATGGAGCAGGGAACTGTCTACAACCGCCCCTATTGCCATTTTAAAAATCAAAAACTAACACAGACACAAAGGCCATACTTACAGCTCAATGGCTGTACAATGAACCATTCCAAGTAGGAGGCAATAAAAGTCAGGGTGCTATATAGGAAAAATTCAGCAGGTGTAGCTCACTAATGAACAAATGCTCACACATCATCCACCAGGGGGGCAACTTTCTAGTTAGAAACTGCACATTGGATAAGAATCAGTTCACACTAATATGCAGAAAAGCCAAAGCACCATACAGGGGAAATCGCTTAAAGGGGTTTTGCCACCATGTAATGTTGATGTGGGAACCTCCAAAATGGGTATTTAATCACTTTTCTAAATATATGTGATTAAAAAAAGTGAAAACTCTGAGAGCACAGCTTTTCTCAATCCCCCTTAGTTACCTCAAAGTTTTCCCTAGTCACGACCCAGGAGCGACAGGCCGCGCTTGCGTGAAACACTTCTTATCTGATGACAGGCAAAATGAATGAGCTTTTAAGGCACCGGGTAGACAGTGCAGTCTGAGGCGTGTCTTGCTGTATTGAGAATCCACTGTTGTACTGTTTATTATTCACTTAAGTTTTGAGACGCTCCCTTGGATTCCTCACTCCCTCATTCGCCCCCTCCCTCTCCCCCTACAGCTTCATAACTCAGCATGATTTGTATATATCCTGCTCCCGTGCTGACAGGAGGTAGGTAACTGCCGTCTTGGCAAATCCCCTTTAAGTGCACATATAGTTATAAACGACCACTCACACCCGACAAGAATTACTATTATATATAGATAAGGCTTATGACAGGTGCCAGCTATACAGTTACATGTGGTACACAATGCTGGCTGACAACCAATTATTGACGCCCCTACTATTTGATTGGGAAGGTTGCTCAGCATATTTCAAGTGTCCAACACTTCATCAATTGGTTATAAGCCAGCATGGTGCACCACATGTAACCGTATAATTGGCACCCTTTTTATGCCTTATCTATATGTAATAGTAATACTAGCAATCACCCTCCTCATGGATACTAAGTGATTGTTTGTCAGTATTTTTGCATTGTATGGAATTGGGGCTTTGCTGCATACTGGTGTGAACTGGTACTTATCCAATGTGAAGTTTTTAACTAGGCAGTTGCCCTCAGGTGGATGGTGTGTGAGCAACTGTTCATTATTTAGTTGCACCTGCTGAATTTATCCTATATAGAACTGGGACTTATATTGCCTACCACAGGGAATGGTTCATTGGGCAACCATTGAGCTGTAAGTATGGCCTTTATCCTCTTCGGTGATTACCGTAGAAGAAAAAATAATCGAAACCCCCAAAAGGTTTGGTCTTTTTTTGGGTAATTTCGCATCTCCAAAAAATTGGAATAAAAAGTCATCAAAAAGTCGCATCCCAGAATGGTACCAAGAAAAACAACACTTCAGCCCACAAAAAACAAGGCCTCGCTCAGGTTCATAGACTGAAAAACAAAAAAGATACTGGTCGTACAAAGTGGCATTTCAGTGAAAATGTTTTTTTTCTTAAAAGTTGCAAAACCTTATGAAAACTTTACAAATTTGGTATCACTGGAATCGGATGAACCTGCACAAAACTAAAGCCAACATGAACGGGGCTGCACCATTTTTTTAGCGTTCTTTGAGCCAAACAAACTGTCGTAGCCCTGTTCTAAAACTTGGCGCATTGTACGTCAGATAAAAAAATTTTTTTAAATGCCCCAAATTGATGCGGGACTTTTTCCCCCCAGAAACAAAACATGTACCAAAAATTGCCCAAATTTGGGGGCAAAAAAATTTCGTACAAATCCAAAACCATTTTAAAATGGAATGGCAAAGACTAAAAACCATAAACAGAACACATTAAAAATTCGGGTTAAAAATTTTTATACAACTGTTAATCAAACACTTTTAAAAACAGAGGCAGAACGGGCAAATTTGGGCCCCAAATTTGTCCCCAAAATTCCGGCAAAAAGGGTTTTTTCACCCCCTCCACTCCACACAGAATTTTTTTTTTTCCTTTTTTCCCCAAGTACTTTATGGGGGGAAAGGTAAAAATTTTGGCGAAAAAATTTTTCAGCCAAAAATATTATCTAAATTGCCCTAATTTATCCCCTTTTTAAATTTTTATGGATTTTTGGTGTTATCTTATTGTCGGGTTCACCTTTTCCAATGTTTAAAAACTTTGTAAATTTTTATTTTTTGGGGTAAAATTTTTAAAAAAAAAAAAAAAATTCTTTTTTAAAATTTTGGCTGAAATGCCTTTTTTGTAAACCCCAAGTACTTTTTTTTTTTCCCAATCTTTTCCCCCTGAGCGGGGCCTTTTTTTTGGCCGGGAAGGGGTTTGTTTTTTTGGTACCTTTCTGGATGTGCCCTTTTTGGTGACTTTTTTTTTAAATTTTGGGGGGAAAATTGGGAGATATAAATATTACTTCGCTAAAAAGTTCTAGTGCGGCCCCCGCCTCAAAAACCCCGGGAAAAAAAACAACCCTCAAAAGTTGGCTTTTTTGGAAAGGCGGGAAAAAAAAAAAAAAACCCAACAGTCCAAAAATAGCTTGACCTAAAGGGGGATAAAAAAAAAAGGTTAAAAAAATTTTGGGAAAAGGTTAATGTTTCTGCCCCTTACCCCCTATCCCTAGGGCCCAATTTTGAAAAATTTGGGATGAAAAGGGGTTTGGGGGCATAACATGAAAACCCTTTTTTTCCCAAATTTTCCCTCATGTTTGGCTCCCATGTTTTCCAAAAACCCGCCTTTTTCACTGTTGTGTGGGGTTTTTTTACTATTCACTTAAAGGGGTCTTCACACCTGTTTTGGGTTTCTGTTTTTGGACCCCTTTTTTTAGATCGGGTTTTGGGATCTTTTTTCCAACCCAAAGGGGCCCCAAAACATCTTCTAACAATGTGAAATGCGATTTCCCTTGTTTTAAATTAAAACACCCCATTTTTTCAGACAGTGATCACCATGCTTTTTTTTATTTCGTCTTTCAAACCCTTTTTCCATCTTTTCCCAAAAAAATTTCCCTTTCCCAATTCTTGTTTCCAAAAGACGCAAAGGGAACCGCTTTTATTAAACAAAAGGTCGTTCCTGCTGCACCAAAAATGCCCAAAAACTTTGGAATGCGTTTTGGGATCCGTTTTTAACCAGGGGCTTTTGAATCTTTTTTCAATCCAATATGCCGTTGAAATACCAAATAGGGGTTTACTCAAAAAACCTGATACCCAGGGAGGGGTAGGGTACTGTTTTGGGCCCTTTTTTTTTTCCATTTAAAATCCCATTTGATTTAAAATAGGGGAAAAAAAATTTTTTTTTAAAAAATACCCCTTTCATTTTTTTTACTTTATATTTTTCCATTTCTCGGGGAAAAATCTAAACCTTGATTTTAAACCCTGATATAAAATACACTTTCCCTTTCTTTTAAAAATTAATAGCAGTAAAAATAGCGTAATGCAATTCTTTCAATTCATGCTGATCCTTTCACAGTCAATGTTAACACCTTTTCACATCTGACTCAATGAACGATTGCAGATTGTATAAAAAATTCCCTGCTAAAAAAGATTCTTTGTTTTCAAAACCCCTGCACGGGCCCATAAACAACCTTGGGTTTAAACAAAAACCAAACTTTTGGAAGTGCATAGGTTTCCCAAATCTGGGGCCCAGTTCAAGGGATTTTTTGGGGCCCACCAATAGTTTTTGGGGTTTTTTGGGGTCCCCACCTTTGGGGAATTGTTTTTGGGGGGCCCCACCAAATAGATTTGGTTTCTTGGGTCCCCTTTGGGGTTTTTGTTTTTTTGGGGCCCCCCCCCCAATAGTTTTTGGTTTCGGGGGGCCCCTTTGGGATTTGATTGGGGGCCCACCAATAATTTGGTTTTTGGGTCCTCCTTTGGGATTTGTTTTTTGGGGCCCACCAATAATTTGGTTTCTTGGGGCCCGCTTGGGAGTTGATTTTGGGAAAAAAACCAGTAGTTGATTCAGGGGGCTGACCCTAAAATTCTTCCATACTAAACACCCCCCTTGAAACTCTGCCTTTTCCTTTTTCTCTTCTTTTTCCTCTTTCTTTCTCCCTTAAAAGAAGCCCCACTCCTGCCATACTCAGGGCTCCACCATACCCAGGTAACCACCAGGAGTTTCCCTTGCTCCTCTGTGGGCCACTCTGAGCCTGTCCAGCCCTCGAGTCAACAGGGCCCAAAAAGTTCCTCTGTCAAATACATGTAGACCTCAACGTATGATAGTTCATGACAATGTTGCAGATTTTGCACTGTGGCCCTGGAACATCAAACTACTCCTATTTAGATTACCAAAAGTATGTGGACACCTGAGCTTCACATGCCTAAGGGCTTCCTTAGCATTTACTTCCAAAATTAAATTAATAGGGATTGGTCATTTTTTGGCTTCACTAAGCCCAAATAATCTTAGTAAGGCTGGACACTGTTGTTAGGTGATGAAACCCAACTCACTATTAGTCCTGACCTAAACCTTAATACCAGCAAGTTACAAGTTAAGTTCAACTGGGCAAAAAACCACTCCAATGTCCCCCAAAACCCACATTTGTCCATACAATTAAATAATCCTGGGCACTTTACACCATTTCAGTTAATAATTAAGACTATCCCCGATGATATCAGATGGGGACCACTCATTCATAGAAACTCAAAGCATGAAGATTTGGTAGAAATTTTAAATTTGAAAAACTTCCAGAAGCAAGTGTAGTCAAGGTAATGCAAAAGAATAGACTATTTCTCCTTGTTATACATAGAAACACTTTGATGTCCCATTATGGATGATTGTGAGGTCTACCATCCCTAGATATTCCCTCTTCAAAGAAAACAAATTTGGCTGACGATTATCAGTTTAAACCCAGCAGAAATTAACACACTTACAGTAAAGCAATTGTCTAGTTCAGAAAGTCCATTTTAGGGAATTCTGGTGTAATAGTTGAGGGTCTACTGTTCATGATGCCCATCTTTTCACCAGAGTGAGCTTACAAATAGCCTTGCTGGATATGCAGGATCTGTTCAGTCCCGCACTACACAGTCATATGGCTGATTTGAATGGGGAATTGCGTATTTAAATTTTCTCTTGTGGTATGCGAGAAAAATTTTGGACACTTACTGCATTTTTCCCCCATAAAAACACTGATCACTGGGTTTTCCCCTTAGGGGGACCTTTGTGATAAAGTTTTTTCAAAAACGCAACTAACAATGGGGTTGTCCAAAGTGGAGGACCCCTTAAAATATGGTGCTCTGTCATATTGCCATTACTTATGTTAAAATGTATGTCTATAAGTTGATTGTTAATATTTGTTAAGAACTGATGTGTCTGAAATGGGCAAACCCACTAATGAATGAGAGTATCCACATTCATTTGATACATTAGTTTGCATATATACAGTACACTACCTATGTACACACAACAAGAAACAGGGTTTAAACACTAATTTAAAAGGGAAACCCTTTCACACTAAAATGCTATCGGATCTGCGGGCAGCATGTTATAGACAGGGGAGTTTCCCCTTGGGGGAAAGGGTTAAGCAAACTTGTCATTTATTTTTTTTAAAAATTTTCTCTTTTGTGGTTTTAAGAGTCAATTGGGTGGGGTTTTCAGTTTCTTTGCATGCATACTCATACAAGGAAGGTTGATAAGACTGCCTACTGGACACCTTGACTCAGAATAAGCAGTAAGTTAAATGAACAAACCTCAAGTTTTACTTAACCTCTCCCCACTAAACTACCGTATTTCATAAAAGGGAGTACACCCCTCAAATTTTTGCAAGTATTTTATTACATCTTGTTAGGGGGACAACCGATAGATTGACATTTGATACAAGAAAAGTAGTCAGGGGGGCAGTTGTTAAGTGTAAATTTGGTGTGCACTCAAAAAAACCAAACAGTCATAATGTCAAAAACCGAAAAACAAAAGTGAGTCATCCCTAAGTGAAAGTGGAAAATTTTCCCCCAAATTTTCCTCTCCCTCCCGGTGTCATGTGACTTGTTGTGTTAAAAAGGGGCCAAAGAATGGAATAGGAAAAGAGCTTGGGGGATTGGACAAAAATAATTGTTGCTCTACATAAAGATGACCTGGGCTATAAGAAGTTTCCCAAAACCCCCTAAAAAACCCCCCGAAACTGACTGCAGTAGGTGGCCAAAGACCTTTCGGGTTTTTAGCAAGAAGGTTCCACTCAAAACGGTCTTCCCATGTTGACCAAAAAAGTTTAGGCGCGTGTCAGGTCATGCAGAGATTGTTTTTTCATAAGGGAATAGAGTGTGCCAGCATTGCAGCACAGGTTTTAAAGGGGGTGGGGGTCAACCTGTCAGTCTGACATGTTTAAAATTGGTCTGCATGGCTTAATCTCAAAAAAAACCTCTTCTACAGTTGATGCAAAAAAAAAGCTCGCAAACATTTTGCTGAAGAAAAGCGATAAGGACAGGGAAAAAAGGAACCATGCCCCTGTGGTTGATGAGACCAAGTAAACTTATCAAGTTAATGGTTCAAGCTGTGTGGGGGGCAACCGATGAAGAGTACAAAGAAAAGTATGTCTTGCCTACAGTCAAGCATGGTGGGGGGGAGTGTCAGGGTTTTGGGAGCTATGAGTGCTGCCGGCTGAGGGGAGTACTTATTCAGGAAACCATGAATGCCAACTGGTGCGGGGCAGTTTTCCCAAACATGGTAAAAACCCCAAATCCTTTTCCAGGAGACCCCGCCTTGCAAAAGAAAATGTGGGTAAAGGTGAAAGGACGGCCAAGTGTGTCCCAGACCTAAACCCTATTTAGCATTGTGGGACCCTAAAATGAAAGGTGGAGTGTAAGGTCTCTAAATCCCCACCCTCGCAGTCGTCTGGAGGAGTGGAAGAGAATGCCAGTGGCTGCAACCTGTGAAGCTCTAGTGACCTCCAAGCCAAAGACAGTTAAACGGGTTGTTTCATCTCAAAGTTTCATAGGATGCATGAATGAAATAATGCTGCTTTGCTCTGTCATTCCTGTTCAAGCTGTCTGTAATGAGCATATGAGTAGTGTATTCAACTTCTACTATTAGAAAAATTCATGCTGTCAGGCCATGAATTTTCTGAGTTAAAGAAACGCATAATTACGGTTTTGTCTGAAAATAAATAACAAAACAAGCTTCACTGTTGGAGTTCGGGGCTTTTCCTTTATGACCTTGTGTGATGTCACCCCTGTATCAATAGAAAAAACAGCAGGGGGGGAGATGTACACAGGTCGGTCACTTGGGGAACCCGAGAGACACGAAGGGTGATAAAACATTGTGCTCCTTAACAAAAAAATGAATAACACATATTTTTGGAAAACATCTTTATTTGTGTTCCCAACTGTGTTGAGCGATTATTATCGACAAAATTGAAATCGCACAGTTTTTATTTTGATCAAAATTTTTTAATCATGCGTTAATTTGGGTTTAAAAAATTGGCTACTTTTAAAGATCGCGTTTTTCGGCGCTTCCTGTCTTTTTGGGGGCCCAGAAAATCAGTTACAAAATTAGAGGGGTGAGATGTGTGGCGACGTCATGACTGGGATGTGTATGTTGGATGGTGGAAAAAAAAACAGACCTCGTTTTCTAGAACAGCGTTTTTTTTCGCCCCTTGTCTTCAGGTCTCAGAGGAAGGATGCGTTTGCTTGTTTTAAAAAAATCAGCAAAAATTAATTATTTTTTTACAGGAAAGCCCTATTTTAGCGTGTTTCCTTACAACTTATTTAAAGTTTAGAGATTGGAAGATTTTTTGTAGTTAGGTGAAAATTTAAAAGGAGATCTACCGCTGAAAAAAAGTCAGGGGGGGGGAGCGGGGGGGGGGGGCCCCCGCGGGCGAAACACGAAAAGCCTATAAAGAATACTGGATAAGTTCACCAAGACTTAGTGTAGACATTGCACTGCAATAGCTTTATTATTAACAATTTTTTTTATTGAAAAAATTTCCTGGTATTGGGGCCCCCAATTATATAAAGGATAAAAATTTTTTTATAACTGCAGGTCTCTTTGTTGGTGCAAAACTCACTTTATTTTCGTATAAAATTCAGATAGGGTTATTTTCAATTTTCCCCCCTTCCCCCTTTGTTTATATTCCACCTTCAGTTAAATTAGAAACCGAATTTTGTAGTCAGCACAGGTTATAGGTGCCAAAAAAACCTTGTATTATCCGAAAACATTACAAAACGTTTTTTTGCACTTTTCCCCGTCCCAAATTTTTTCATTAGGGCCCTTTTACTTAAATGTGAAGCGCAATTTTTTAGTCACCCAGGGGAATTGAAGGTGCCAAAAATACCTTTTTTTATCCGAATACATTAAGATACGTGTTTTTTGCACTTTTGCCCAGTCCCCATTTGTTGATATAGCCACCTTGCAGTTAAATTTGAAACCAGCAAAAGTGTAGTTACCAAGGTGAATTTATAGGTGCCCAAAAAAAACCTTTTTTTATCCCAAAAACATTTCAGATAGTGTTTTTTTCACTTTGGCGACTACAGCTTTGTTTATTGAGGCACCCTTTCCTTAAAGTGAAAGCAGAATTTTGTAGTCACCACAGGTGAATTGAAAGGTGCCAAAAATACCTTTTATTACCGAATCTTTTCAGATAGGTTTTTTCACTTTTGCCCAGTCCAGATTTGTTGATAGAGCCCCCTTTCAGTTAATTTTGAATCCGCAAATTTGTAGTTACCCCCAAAGTGAATGATAGGGGCCCAAAAAAAAAATTTTTTATCCGAATAATTACAGATAGTTTTTTTATTTTGCCCTTCAATTTGTTGTGAGCCCCCTTGCATTAAATTTGAAACCGCAAATTTTGTAGTTCCACAGGTAATTGAAGGTGCAAAAAAAACCTTTTTTTAACCCCAATAATTCAGATATTTTTTTTTACTTTTCGCATACAGCTTTGTTCATTGAGGCACCTTGCCCTTAAATGTGAAAACGAATTTGTATTTACCACAGGTGAATTTAAAGGGGCCCAAAAAACCTTTTTTTAACCGAATACATTTTTAGATACGTTTTTTTCATTTGGCGCAGGCCAGCTTTTTTGATAAATCTACTTTTCATTTATTTTAATCCAGCAATTTGTAGTTACCAAGGTGAAAGATAGGGTGCCCAAAAAATACCTTTTATTATCCCAAAACATTACAATACGTGTTTTTTTTTCTTTGGCGGATAAAACTTTGTTTATTGAGGCACCTTGACTTAAAAGTGAATCTGCTTTTGTATCAACACAGGTGAATTGAAAAGGTGCCAAAAAAACCTTTTATTATCCGAATAAATTTCAGATACATGTTTTTTGACTTTGGCCATACAGCTTTGTTCATTGAGGCACCTTTCACTTAAATTGAATAAAGCAAAAATTTTTAGTCACCAAGGTGAATTGATAGGGGCCAAAAAACCCTTGTATTATCCCAAAAAAAATTTGATACGTTTTTTTCCTTTTGGGGCAGGCCGCTTTGTTTATAGATCATTTGCAGTTATATTTGAATCCAGCAATTTTGTTTTGATTTTTGGGTTTGAGAATAGCTGTGATTTTTCCGTCTTTTAATAAAAGACTTTCCAAAACTTTCCATACCCCTTTTCCAAATTTTTTATTTTTGAAAATGGAGCGAAATTCAGGGGGAAGCGGGAAAAGGGGGGGTAGGGCTGGGGGGTAGAGGGATGAAGAAGGTGTCCTTCCAGTGTGGCGACAAACCATGCCCGGGATCGTCAGTTGCAGGCCGTCAGGCCTGTATCGCTGGGTCAGGGGCCCGGAATTCATAACGAACAGGTCGCCAATTGTTCTTTATGGGAATGCAACCTGCATCCGCGTCTTACCTCCCCCTCCTCCCTCACCCCCAAATGTCGTATCGCATCACCAGCATCCGTCCAACATGAAGAGCCCAAAAAGTCAACTCGTGTACCCACCACTGTGGATAATCCTTTTTCTGAAGACCCCTTTGATGACAAAATGCGGTTAGGGTCAGAAGGATGTTAAAAAACAAGAGGCCAAAGAGGAGATTTTCTCTGCTTGACGCCCCGTTACTGATGCCCTCAGAGGAGGAGAAGGAAAACGGCAACGGGAAAAAAATTTCCCCCATTTCAGTCCCTTTGCTTGTAGCCGCAGCTCCTGGGTGAGAATGTCAGGCGGGAAGTCACCTGTGTTTAATGGAGACGACATTGCGGACCAAAGTGGCTTTTCAGCGAATTTGCTTGCGAGGGTTCATCATGGACGAGGGGAAGGGCAATGGGGTAGTGTCAGTACGGGTTCCGCCTCAAAAAGGAGAGAGGCGGTCGCAGAAGTTCGCTGATATGATTCCGCCAGCCACGGTCAGCGCAAACCCCGCTCCTCGCTTATCGCCGTCAAAAAGGTCCAGGACCTCTCAAGCCTGGGCCTTCTTTGAGCAAGCCTCTGAGTCACCCAGCGATGTATATGCCGCCTTTGACCGTAAACGCATAAGTTAGAGGCAAGAACCTTAGGTGGTTAACCACCACCAACATGTCTAGTCACATGCAGCGAATGCATGAGTTGAAATGGAGGCAACACTTGGCCAAAAAAGGCCAGACCGACGCCGGGCCTCCAACCACTGTCACACCCTCTGTCTCGCCCCTCCTCCTCGCCACCACCAAGCGTTCCTCAGCTGCCCATGTCTCTCAGAGTCATGATCAGGGATCAGCCTCCGCTTCAGCCTCCACCGTCGCTCGAGTACCACCAGCACCACCAGAGACCCATCCTCCCCCTTCTCCTTCCGCCAGTTTGACGACCTGCACGACCGTACAGCGGCCAGTTAAGCAGCCAGCCGTCTGTCTTCCAGGTTTGGGAGCAGAAGAAACACTTTAACCCAAACCATCCCAAAGCCAAAAGCCTGAATGTCGGCATTGCCAGGCTTTTGGCCTTGGAAATGTTGCCTTTCCGTATGGTGGACACAGATGGGTTCCGCCACGTCATGGCCCTTGCCTGCCCCCAATACCAGATGCCGAGCAGGCATTTCTTTGCCAGAAAAGCCGTCCCTGCCCTGGCCAGCCACGTGTCATCTAAAATTTCAAGCGCGTTGTCTGCATCTGTGGCTGGAAAAGTTCCATCTGACCACCGACACATGGACTAGTAAGCACGGCCAAGGCCGCTATATCTCTGTGACAGCTCACTGAGTGAGCTGGGTGGATGTCTCTGTGGTGACGGTGGCTCTCAGGCTCGGCGCACGCTCTTCAAAACCGCAGGGATGGTGCAGGGTTCTTTCCCCCAAGGTCCTCTGGTGGCATCACGTGCCTAGAGAAACCAGGCCATGTTAAAATTAATCTGTCTTGGAGACCGTCCACACACAGGTCAGGAGCTGTGGACGCAACGAGACCGAGCGCTGGCTGGGTGCCAAGAACCTTGTGCCAGGCAAGGTGGTGTGCGATAACGGCGAAAATCTGCTGGCCAGCCCTTAAGATCGGTAGGCTGGAGCACATCCTTGCCTGGCACATGTCATGAACCTTGTCGTCCAGAAATTTTAAAGAGCTACCCGGGTTGGACTGCCTGCTGAGGAAGGCTCGAAGTCTAAGTTCGCACTTCCGCCGTTCGCACCCTGCATTCGTCCCGCCTGGCTGCGTTGCAGCGTCAGCTTGGCCTCCCGTCAACCGTTCATTGTTGATGTGGCAACACGGGGAATTCCACCCTCCACATGCTCCAGGGGTTGTGGCAGCAGCGCAATGCCATTACGCAGTACGAAGTGACACATGCCTGAACAAGCGCGGTGCGGATAGGGTGTTGAGCCTCCGAGAGTGGGAGGCAGGTGAAAGAGCTCGGCACCATCCTTGCCAGTTTGAAGAAGCACCAAAATGGGTCAGAGCGGACAATGCACTTGTTCAGGCGATGAGCATTGTGGTGATCTTAGTTCTGGAACGATCGTTGGACACTCTGAATAACAGGTACACGCCGCGATGGAGGAGGAGGCACGGACACAGGATGCGGACACGAAGCCTTTCTCTCCGTCAATTCACAAGGCCCGACAGTTTCACAATTTCATCGGTCTTCATAAAGGCATTGGTCGGGGTCAGAGCTAGTGCAAGGTGTAAGGTAGTGCGCATCAGCTCTCAGGGTGCATCATATGAGGCCAAAGTCAGGGCTGTGTTGAAGTGTGCGGGACGGCAGCAGAGGAGGAGGAGGAGGGTATTCCTAGACTCCGACGTTACCGACGTCTCCTGTCTTGGAAGAGGTTGGCGCGAATTTTGAGGCGGTAACGGAGGAAGATGAGGAAGATCAGTTGGCTAGTGCCCTCGACCAAGGCTTGGGAATTCAATGGCTCCATCTCTCACATGAGTGTTGGATGCTCCATTTCCTCAACATGAATCCTCGCATTAAGGCCATCAAAAATTAACAAACAGGTTACTGGGTGGCCACCCTCCTGGATCCCCGGTACAGTAACAAAAAACTCAGCACTTTCGTTCCACCCCCCCAAAAAAGAGTAAATGCAGGAAATGGAGACCTTGCTGATTGATCAACTGGAGACATCTGTTGCTGTCTGCTTCACATTCCCCAAATGTCACGGTGGAACAACATCAGCGACGTGGACAGCAGTAGAGTGCCAAGTCGGCGTAGCGGGCTGCAGGCAGGCAAGTGGCAAGAAAGCCTAATGGGTGACCTCTGGCAATCTTTATTTACCACACTCCACAAACAAGCATGCAATGAAGGGCCACACATCCAACACACAGAGACCCAGCTTAAGATCTTGGTGCACGACCTATCTGTCCTCAACACCGATGTTTTTTTTTGAAGCGTGTTTCGGACCAATAGACTTCTGGGTATCCAAAAGAATGGACGAATGGCACGAGCTCGCTCGCCACGCCATAGTGGAGTTGTCCTGCCCAGCAGCTGCGGACATATCTGAGCGGACCTTCAGCACAGCTGGCGGGTCATTACAGACAAACCATCCGGCTTTCCACAGATAATGGGGATCGTTTGACTTTCATCAGATGAATTAGGCATGGATCTTGCTGATGGTTGTGACCCCAATTGCCGGGTCAGCCGATTAGTTGCGTTACTTACATTCCTCTCCAAACAGAACTGGTCAATTCTTGAAAACTTTTTTTTAAAATGCATCATTTCTTACTGCAATTTTTATTCTCTTTTCCAACGTTCATTTTGCTGGTTTTGCTGTGAGGAGATTGTAAAGCCAGCAAGGTTTCATGACAACACCCGTTATTCCTTTACTCACTTATCTTTAAAAGTTTTCGCGATCTGTCAATGGTTTTTGAGGTCAATGTTGCTGTGAGATAAGCTATAATTATGGGTGTCCTTTGGAATCAGGTAATGTGGCTTTTAAGTTGCATTTCTCCCTCACTCAATTTTTAATAGTGGCTGAGAAGTCATATTTTAATTTTTTGGGGTCATGATGCTGTGAGATACAGCCATAATCATGGTCCTTTGGAAACAGAAAATGTCGGCTTTTTACGTGGCATTTCTCCTCTCAATTTTAATTGTGGCTCGAGAAGTCATACTTTATAATTTTTTGGGGTCATGTAGCTGTGAGATACAGCAATAATCATGGGTCCCTTTGTGCTGGACAGACTTGTGGCTTTTAAGTGACCATTTCTCCCTCACAATTTTTAATAGAGGCTTGAGAAGTCATATTTATAACTTTTTGGGTCTATGTTGCTGTGAGATTTAGCAATATTCATGGTCATTTGGAAAAGAAATGTGCTTTTAAGTGGATTCATTTCTCCCTCACAATTTGTAATAGTGGCTGAGAAGTCAATATTTATATTTTTTGAGGTGATGTTGCTGTGTGATACAGCACTAATCCTGGTCCTTTGGAACAGAAATTGTGGCTTTTAAGTGCCATTTCTCCCTCACAATTTTTTACTAGTGGCTGATGAAGTCTATTTATCACTTTTTGGGGTCATGTTGCTGTTTGAGATACAGCACTAATCATGGTCCTTTGGAACAGCAGAATGTGGCTTTCTAAGTGGCATTTCTCCCTCCCAATTTTTAACAGTGGCTGATGAAATCATTTTTTATAATTTTTGGGTCATGCTGCTTTGAATGCAAGCAGCAATACTTACAGGTCCTGTTTATAAAAAAAATGTTGCTTTCTTAACAGACATATGTTTTCACAATTTGTCCAAAGTGGGCAAGGGTCATCTTTGAATTTTTGGGGCATTTTGCTTTGAAATGCGCGTATACTTACAGGTCCTATTCTAAAAAAAAAATTTGTTTCTAACAGACATTTGTTTTTCCAATTGTCAAAGTGTCTTCATGGGTCATGTTTTGAATTTTTGGGGGCCATTTTGCTGTGACATGAGCTATACTATCAGGGTCTATTCTAAAAAATGTTGTTTCTAAAAGGGACATTTGGTTCGTCACAATTGTCAAGAGTGGCTCAAGGGTGATGGTGCTGTCAGGAAACAGGAATAGGTAGGACACTGTTAATGGACACATATGCAAAAAATGACTTGTTTTTGCAAGATCTTTAACAAGCTCTCAATTCCCTGTAATGAGACAACCCATTTAATACACTTAAAAAAGAGATACAAAGGACATGGTGGGATTCCTCCTATTTTAAAAAGGTGTTTTCTAGAATTAAACTACTAAATAACTTGCATGTACAAATAGAACTGCGTAAAAAATTCCTCTGAATTGTACAAGGGGGTACAGGAAAAATTGACCAGATGTAGGTTATTCAGAGGAATGGAGTATGGAGCATGGAAAGAGACCAAAGTAGAGAGACAATTTCCCTCCAGCACGTTTTTGAGTAAAAATGAGGACAAAGAATGCAAGGAAAAGGGCCCCTGGTTGGGAACAGGAGCGTGAAACCACCAGTATTTTCAAGTGAGCTCAATTGGTCCGCAATCATACGGAAGGGGCAAGCGTTACCCCGGAAGGGACGGTATGTATATGTCAGGAACTAAAATGGTGGTGAAGACTCCTTTTTCCGGACATTTTTAATCTGGGGTCATTGCAGGTTTGGGCTCATGCTGTGGCCAGGCAGGGATAGTCAATTCCAGTTCAATCTTAATGGGTGGTTGAAAGACTCCTTTTTACGGAACTTTTAATCGTGTGAGGTCATGCACGTTTGGGGCTCAATGCTGTCGGCCTCCGGAGGTATAGTCAAGTCCAGTGAAACTAAAATGGTGGTTGGGAAAAAAGAAAGACTCCTTTTTCCGGGGCACTTTTTAATCTGGGGTCATGCAGGTTTTGGGGCTCATGCTGTGGCCAGGAAGGTTAGTCAATGTCCAGTGTGAACTAAAAATGGTGTGGTTTCAAAGACTCCTTTTTCGGCCCTTTTTAATCTGGGGGTCATGCAGAGGTTTGGGGCTCATGTGTGGCCCAGGGACAGGTATATCAATGCCCAGTTCAACTAAATGGTGGTTCAAAGATCCTTTTCCCAGATTTTTTAATTGGGGGTCAGACGGGTTTTTAGGGTCTTACTGCGGAAAGGACAGAAAAATTTTAATGTCCGTTCAACTAAAATGGGGGTTGAAAGATTCCTTTTTCCCGGCCCCTTTTAAATCGGGGGTATGCAGGTTTGGGGCCATTTGGTTTCCCAGGACGGTTTTCAATGTCAGTTCAAGTAAATGAGGGTTTAAAAACAACTGTTTGGCACTTTTTAATTTGTGGGTCTGCAGGTTTTAAGGTCTGCTGTGGTGCAAGAAGGGTGTGAAGGGGGGTTGTATTTTTTTTCTGGGGCTTTTATAACCAAAGTGGTTGCAAAAGTGTAGCACAGATCCATTTGATGTTGTGATTTTAAATTTCCGTCCCCACCCCTGTTTGGGTGTAAAAATGAGGTGTTGTTGCTCCCCCAAGATTTTAAAGGTATCGATCATAACACTTCGACCATGATATCTTGTCGATGATGGTGGGACTTTGACAGCCCCATGTCGATGGCCAACGTTATCGCTCAACACTATTCACCAATACAGAGTCGCTCAGTTGAGTGAATGGTAACGATTGCTCCTTAAAGAACATAATATCTTAGTGAAGATTTGATGCACCTGAGGATACCTCCCCGTGACAGGTTTGAATATTCTTTCAGCTCAGCTATTGAAAGATTGAGACTGCCAACAAATAATCTTATTGGTTCTTTTGTCTGCTATACTGCTAATTGGTCTATCCTTCTCAAGAGGAGGGACACTGTTACCTTTAGATAGCCACTCATTTGGAAATGCAGTGCCATACCTCATGCTCTTGATGATGCCACGCATGTGGTGAAACATTTAGGGGAAATATTGGACATTTTTTAATTTAAAAACTTCTGGGGCCACCTGTATGAAATCTGTCAAGAGCTAAGACTTTCTTTGTTGCCCATATCAGCCAATCAGAGCTAACAATCATTTCATGTAATTCTCTGAAAAAATTAAATGGGGGCTATGATTGGTTGCTATGGGCAACAAAGAAAGTCTTAGACCTAGATAGTTTTCATACATGTCCCCCCTGGTCTTTTGTGGTCCAACCAACTGAAGTGGTGGACAACTACTTTATTTTTTGAAGGATTTGAGAATTTTTTGGACTTTATAGATAGCAATTCATGCTACTATATCCTAACAGCCAGCTAAGTGTTGTCAGTGCAAGCTATTTTTTTTTTTAAATGTAGCCATTTATTGGAAGGGACTTTGGTGTTATATATAGGAATATATACTTCTTTTGTGTTGGCTTTGGATACAGCAGTGGAATATCTAAAACTTGGCAAGCTATTAGTCATCACCCTATATATGATCTTAGTGGAATAAGGTACCATGGGTTAATATTGCTTTAGATCTAATATGCAATGATATACCAGCAGTTATATCAGTGGAGTAAGGTAGTATAGGTCAATGCTACTATAGTTTTAATATGCAGTCATACAACAGTAGTCATACTTTAGCGAGTGCTACCCTCCATACTAGATAACACTAGGTGGATTAATTCATACATAAAAGAATCTATAATACCAAAATTCAAGTAGCTGTGCACCTTAGAGGACATTTTAAAGTGATACAAAAGCACTGACTTTGAGAATACATTTAGCTTGATCAGAGGTTTTGTTGGTTTTAAAATTTCTAGGGCTCCATATATATTTTTTTCCCTTTGTTTTCTTTTGTAAAAAATGTGATCAATAAAGTTTAATTTTTAAACACTAATCTGTGATGACTAAAAGGGGTTGAAGATTGTCTATGACAAATTGTGATTTTATTCTGATAATAGTCTCCCCAAAAAACCTCTAACCCCTGATGAAGCCAGGTTAGCTGGAGAAACATGTTGGGGAGATCAGGCATGACATTTTAAATTGTGATTTCTCAGCTCTGTCAACAAGTGTCACCTGCTGCAGGGGTGTCACAAGGGGGCCTTATTTGTTTTGTGTCCATTAGATTAGGGATGACTGCGCAAGTAGGAGGCTTGGGATCCCTTACTGGAGTTAGTAAATTGCTGTATATATAAGGCTTTCCTGTTAATAGTTGGTGCTCCACCAGACTTGATAATAGAAAAGGAGCTATTCCTTCCTTCAGAAGTAGAAAGGGTTAAATGGTGAGGTTAGAAATCAGGTTTTTAAATAGTGTGTCTAGAGGTTAAGTGTTATACATTATAAAGGTTATGTTTTAGTGTTTTATAGATAGAGAACTGATAGAGTTTAAGTTTGCCTATGGCAAAATAGTAAATATAATTTGTTCTGATAAGACACCCTCCAACACAGCTAGGTCATTTCTCCAATGATGTGTTTAGTTAATAGAAGAGGATCCTAAGTAAAAGAGGCTTTTTATTATATTCTGTACATTATAAAAGCTTATGCACTATAAAAGCCTTTAAAAGTTAACATATGAGATAATCTGCCAATAAAAGAATACCTTAGCTAGTACCCAAATTATGGACGCTTCTCCTGGAATCTGAATGGTTAGCCATGCAAATGGCACCAAGTCTTTTTCCTTTTGGTGTAGAGCTATTTGTATACATTCCCAAATGTCTAAACTGATTCTCCAAACCGTGTGCAATTCCATTGCAGCAAACCTCAAAGTGTTTGACAGCGCATTAAGGGAGACATATATGAACGGGGCTGCGCCAGAAGTTTGTCGTTTTTTCAGCTCGACATCTAGCGCAGTCCCATTCACTATAGTTTTACATCACCTGTACGCCAGTGTCAGGTGCATTACCGAGCACCTGTGGCACTTTGTAATGTGCCTGATTTCAGGGGGCGTGCTGGAGGCGGGGCGCACTACAACCGTGCAAAGCTATAGACGTATAGATTTCAGTATGGCAATTCTAGGCGCATTACAGCTGGAACAGGTAAACCACTTAAAAAGTGCTGTCTGGGCGCCAAAAATCATCATGTCACCCTAAGTTCCTTTGGGTCTGTATTATTGAGTTAGAGGCATGCCATCTGCTCCATATGAAGACTTTGAGAAACACCATTTTACTCAAGAAGCAATGCCTAATATATGATGCAATGAAGATCCTCCATGTGCCTCTGTGTAAAACTTGAACCATACAAAAGCACAGTATGATCCCTTAGAAGACTGGCATATTATAAATTCATAAAGTAGGATCTGTACGGCAACTACAAGCATGAAAGCCACTAAAAACACTAACTGCTTATTACTGTAGTATGAATGTTCTGATTTTAATCATCCAAAATACAGGGTACATTCTCAATTCAGACATTTTTAGCAGTTCAACAGGACATAAGTATATAATAGTGTGTGGGACCTGTACTTATTTGAAGAACTGGGGGCCCCTATTCTCTCATCCTCACCAGTGCTGCAACTACAGGGAACAGTGACTTGGCAGCACATGAGTGGCTTTCTTCGTTCATTTCAATGAGAGTTACAAGTACAGCTATTTTTATTCCAAAAGACCCAATGGTAGGTTCTGATAATTCTATTATTTTTAAACCATTTGCCTAATGATAATCAAAAAATTGCCATAGAACTATAATTTATTTATCAGTCTACAACAAACTATAACTGTCACAACTATGGCTCTGCTAGCATATACCTTTCCCTATTTATTTGTATATTCACTGCATTTATGTGCTAAGAACCTTGTACAGTTTACACTGTAAAGTGCTAAATGCAATTTACAAGGAAGTGCTACTGCTGTTAACACTCCCCCTATTTTTGTATAACTAGCTGCCGACCGTCTGTTGATTATATACTTCTAAATGGTTGAAATTCGCAGCTGCCATTGTGCAGTGGAAAGCCAACTGTCAGTGGCAGCTGGGCTCTCCAATGAAAAGGCAAGGATGGATTATTACCATAACTGCATTTTCATTCATTGAATATATGGCAAACAATGAGTGCTTTACATACAGACCCAGATCAGTACGGGAGCAGGAGCGTTACTACTGGGGTAGCAGGCGGAGCAGTTGCCCCGAGCCCTGGGGCCCGTGCGCTTGGGGGGGCCCGCGCCCCGGGGCAGCTGCTACTGCATCCGCTACCCCGGTAATGCCACTCCTGTGCCTGCCGGCAGTGAACTTAACAGTTCATTGCGGTGGGTGGGGAGCGTGGGTCCGGCCCGTGCGTTCAGAGACAGCGCTGCCCGGAGATAGCAGAACGGATCGACACTCACTCCGCCCTGCTACTTCCCCTGCCGGCGCTCTGTGATCACATGGGCGCGCGGTGACGTCACATCACAGCGCCGCCCGCGCTGAGCACAGAGGCTGCAGAGAGACTGCAGCGCAGCGCATCGGGGGAGCATGGACTGAGGTAAGTAAGGGATTTCTTATTCTACCTGCCCCCCAAGCCTGCCTGTACACACCTTGGCCTGCCTATACAGCCCCTAGCCTGCCTATACAGCCCCTAGCCTGCCTATACACCCCCCCAGCCTGCCTATACAGCCCCCTAGCCTGCCTATACAGCCCCTAGCCTGCCTATACAGCCCCCAGCCTGCCTATACAGCCCCTAGCCTGCCTATACAGCCCCTAGCCTGCCTATACAGCCCCTAGCCTGCCTATACAGCCCCCAGCCTGCCTATACAGCCCCTAGCTGGTCTATACAGCCCCTAGCCTGCCTATACAGCCCCCTAGCCCGCCAATACAGCCCTTAGCCTGCCTATACAGCCCCTCGCCTGCCAATACAGCCCCTAGCCTTCCTATACAGCCCCTAGCCTGCCTATACACCCCCTAGCGTGCCTATACAGCCCCCTAGCCTGCCTATACAGCCCCTAGCCTGCCTATACAGCCCCTAGCTGCCTATACAGCCCCCTAGAATGCATATACAGCCCCTATCCTGCCTATACAGCCTCTAGCCTGCCTATACAGCCCCCTAGCCTGCCTATACAGCCCCTAGTCTGCCTATACAGCCCTAGCCTGCCTATACAGCCCCCTAGCATGCCTATACAGCCCTAGCCTGCCTATACAGCCCTAGCCTGCTGTATACCCCTCAGCTTGCCTGTATACCCCCAGCTTGCTTTATACTCCCCCAGCTTGCCTTTATACCCCCCCAGCTTGCCTTTATCCCCCCAGCTTGCCTTTATACCCCCATAGCCTGCCTAGTTAGCCCCCCAGCCTCCCTAGATAGCCCCCCAGCCTGCCTTTATCCCCCCAGCTGGCCTTTATACCCCCTAGCCTGCCTAGTTAGCCCCCCAGCCTGCCTAGATAGCCCCCCAGCCTGCCTTTATACCCCCTAACCTGCCATTATACCCCCCCAGCCTGCCCATGTAGTCCCCTACAGGCTGCCTATATAGCTCTAAGTCTGCCTGCCTTAATAGCCCTATAGCTACCGTGAAGCCTTTCTGCCTATATAGCCCTATAGCTACCGGGAAGCCTGTCTGCCTTATATAGCCCCTATAGCCCCCCTAAAGCTTGCCTACCTATATAGCCCACAAAGCCTGCCTGTCTACTTATATGGGGCCCCTTTAGCTACCTAAACCCTACTATATGGCCCTTATAGCCACCTAACCCTGTCTACCTGTATGGCTCCCTATAGCTACCTAAACCCTGCCTGCCTATGTGGGCACTCTATTGGCTACCTAAACCTTGCCTATTTGGGGCCCCATATATCCTATTTAAACCCTGCCTGCCTAAATGGACCCCATATAGCCAGGGGGGCAGGTGCTGGAAAGTCAGGATTCTAAGATATTTGTGTCTAAATCTGCAGGGACAAGTGGCTGGGAGACGTCATCATGAAGGTCTGGACCGGATGCATAACAAAGGGGAAAGTCAATGACTCATCGGAGAAACATCACCTGTGAGTCACAAGATGTAACTACACTGTAATCACTTATATGTCTACAGAGCCTGTGTACACTGGTGTCTACCACTATATGGTCACTGTATGGTGGTTATATACAGTCTGCAGAGCCTGTGTACACTAGTATATACCACTATATGGTACTATATGGCGGTACTATTGATCTTTGTACTGTCAGTAATAGTGTAGGGGTATTATTCAGTCACTATGTTGTGGTAATTTGTGGTCATGTTCTGGTGGTATAATCAAGTCCATATGTATATATGTACCAATATTATTGGTAATATTGGTTTTGGTGTAGTAGATTTGTTTGGTAGCAGTATGATGATGAGATGCATGGTGAGGTATTTGCCCCTTGTCTTATCTACATTATCTAACAGCATGTCCGGGAACATGGTCGTGGTCAGGGAGGCAGGCGAGGGGAGGGGGGGGGGGGGAGGGAGCCCCATCCAAAAGTTTGCTTTGGGGCCCTGGCTTCTCTAGTTACGCTCCTGTATGGGAGGGTGCTTTCACTGTAACTAGGGCTAAAATACCAGCTCCACCTACAGAGGAAATTAGTAAAAATATATAAAAGTTTCCCCCAGAGGTCGTTTTTTTTTACCCCCGCCCCTGATGATCATAAAACTTTCTAACATTTATATGTAAACATCCATGATGGAAAAGTTACACAATTATAAGACTTATTTTAGCATTACTTTTGCTGTTTAAAAAAGTTCATAAAAAATAGGAAAAACAGACTTTTTTCATTTCTTTTAACATTTTCCTTGAAATTATTTAATAAAAAAAATTAAATATAAATATTGCATAAAAATCAAAAATTACATAACACGGAGACAAGGCCAAAAAACATGTAGAGTAATCAAAAGTGAAAAAGCATTGTAGCATTCAAAGCCTGGTCAGGAAAGGGGGTAAACAACCCCCGCTCAGAAACTGGCTAATCAGATCAAGTCATGAAGCTTAAAGAGGTTTTACCGTGATGTGACATCCCCAGCGATGCGAGTGGTAAGAGCTGGGTATTTTTCATTATGGTAAAACTCCTTGAATAATGGTCACATAAAGGCCACTGACCTGTTCAGGCATAAAGGTGCTAAGACGTATTCCATGTTAGGAATTGAGCCTTTAAAAATTTTCCAAGTGACATCCCAAGTAGGAGAATAGACAGAGGAGAATTCACAATTCACTTCCATTTTATTTGATTGACATTCTCATGAGTGTCACGGTTCATGCCGCGGTCCCTTCTTGGACCGTCAGCCTGTCCGTGCCTGCCATGTCTCTGCTGGGGCTCCCTGTGCAGGGGTCCCGGCAGCCTGTGTTCTGCTATGTACTTGCCTGTCCTGTTCAGTCTTGTTGCTTCCTGGGTCCTGTCTGTGCCTCCTAGGGCATGCGCGCGGCAGCTTCCTGCCTATTTATTAGTTTCCTGTTCTGTGTCATCTGAGCTCCTGACCTTCTCTCTGTCTCCTGTTACGTCTGATGTCTCTGCACCCGTCCTGTGTCCTGCCTTGACACCTGTTCCTGGTCTATACCTGTTGTGTTACCCGTCCAGTTCCTGCCGTATCCTGTGGTGTTATGTGTACGTTTATCCCTCCTGTATCCTGCCCTGCACCTCGGCTGTCACCGCAGGTAGCCACGTCAGGGGTAGCGACCTGGGGGTCCCGCAGCCAAGTCCATCCCGCTTTGCGGCGGACTCTGGTGAAGGCCAGGAGCCCTTAGACTCCGTTCCCTGGCTCACCTCGCCTGCGGTGATCACAGAGGATCCACACCCGGTTGTCAGCGATCGGCACCTCGGTATACATCTGTCAGCGCCGCATCCGTTACAATGAGCAGTTCTTCCAACTTTGTTTTCCTTAGGTTCCAACAATATAGGAGCCTCCATGCATGAACCTTACACCTGTCATATTGTATAAATAATGTAGTAGTGCAAGTGCAAGTTGATAATCATCTTTTTACAATTCAGTGAATAATAAAATGTCAAACTTTGGGGTTGTGCATACTATGCTATATACATGCCTTAAAATTTACAATGAAAATACGGTTACAAAATAGGGTTGACGCTTGTCACCCATCTTACTTACATTGTCTATCAAGCTGATGGCAAATTTATTACAGTCCTCGCTTTCAAGTATGAGTCAGTAATTGAAAAATTGGCATTATTCGCTGATTACCCTGGGAGACATTGGGCCATCTTTAATTAATACTATTTCCTACATTAAAGAGTTCAGTGATTAATTAAGTCATCGGATAAACTAGATAATTTCTAATGTCCATGGGCAGCTAAGACTTGGCTAGCTGTAGTTAACCCCTTCTTGTGGCAACTTTTTTTTTTTTTGCAACGTTAATTTTTCCCTCAAAGCCTTCCGTAACCCATACATTTTTTATTTTTTCAGCTACAAATGAGGACTTTTATTTTGTCGGACAAGATGGAGTTTCTAGTGGTGTCGTTCACCGTACCATAGAATATACTTGGATGGGTTGATAGGTACAATTTCGAGACGAAAAACTATTACTGAAATTTACGCAAACATTAGAGATAAATACATCATCTATAATTCAGAAGATGGTTTCAGGAAATGGAACCAATGGTTGGGTATTGACGATGCAGATGAGGTAATTATTTCAGGCTGGAATGCAATTCGAAAGCACATTATAAATGAAAAATGGCGTGAAACTTATTTTAAAATAGCACATGGTGCAATATATGCTTTTGATATCCCACCATCACCAAATTTCCCTAATAGGTTAACGGCCTGCCCAAAATGTGGCGAGGAAAAAACAAATCTGTATCATGGGTTATGGACGTGCCAAGGGATACAAACATTTTGGAAAGAAATAGGGGACCTGTTGACACAATTAGATAAGAAACCAATACGTATTTCCCCAATAATATTTTTATTGCATGGAAAAGAAAAAGATGACGTTGCGGAGACAACACATCAAGAAACTAGATTATCAGCACTTGCACATATTATACTCTTGGTAGCAAAGAGATGCCTGCTGACTAAGTGGCTGGAACCTGAGGTGCCAGACCTTAATATGGCAATAGGACAAACAAAAATATATGCATTGGCTGATCAAATATATACTGAACGTCATAAAGAGGTAATGGCGGGGAAGTTTTTTAAAAAATGGAAACCTTTTATCGAGAAATTCTACACACAATGCGAAATAAAGAAATTACTAGACATCTTCCAATTTACCAGTTTCTTCCTAAGGGAAACTCAGAAGGGATCTTTGGGCAGGTTACAGCCCTCCAGTGGCACAGGGTAAAGGGCACATAACCTTAATTCTTATAACATTTGATCACGCCTTTATGCTCACCTTCACGAGTTGTGATAAACACTACGTAGCAGAAATAGAGAGACCTGGCTTTGTGTGTTTTTTTTGGTTTGTTTTTTGTTGACATACATGGTTAGGTATATGTTTCTCTTTAGTAAGGTGTCCCTCAGTAGGGTAATGACATATTAAACAGAGAAGCCTAATTATGCCGAGAAACAAAATCCTAGACCAGGGTCAGGGATGGCAGTTTTTAGTATTGATGTAACACTATGGGACTCGGTATTCTACCTTTATTAGGTCATGTTTTTTGTTATTAACTTGCTTATAACAATGGAAAATTCATGGTACTTGTTATTCTTCAAATTGTTTGAAACGCTGATTGTTATATGATTTTCATACAGTGCCTAATAAAATATATTTAAAAAAAAAAAAAAGAATATACTTGGGAATCGCAAACAAATTCCAAATGGGGCAAAATGTGAAAAAAAAATGTATGTGTGCCATGTTTGTGGGGGGTTTTGCTTTTACAACATTCAATCTTCGGTATGAATGATGTGTTACCTGAACTATACTGCCTAATTTGAATCCAGCAACACTAAATATGTAGGGTTTCCGTTATGTTTTGATACCGTAAAAAGAATCCAAATATTTTCTATTTTTCAAATTTTCGCCATAGTGCCATTTTCTGTACTTCTACTATGGACCTGAGTAAGGATGCAATTTTTACAGGCTGAGTGTAATTTTTATTGGCATCCGTTTGGAATATATGCAACTTTTTTTGATCACCTTTATTTGAGATTTTAAAGAACGTGAAATGACCAAAAAAATTTAATTTAGGTGTTTGGAATTTTTTTTCTTCGACAGCATTCAGCATAAGGGATAAATAATGTTATACTTTAATAGATTGGACTTTAACAGCTGTCGCGGTACCAATTTATGTAACTTTTTTATAATTTTTTTATTTATAAAATGGCAAAAGAGAGGTGATTTCAACTTTTATTTTTTTTTAAACAAACACTGTTATTTTTTTTTTACTTTAACCCCTTAACGACCTTGGACGTATGCATACATCCAGGTCGTTTGGGGGTTAACGCACCTGGATGTATGCATACGTCCAGAGGATCACGCGAACTCTAAAGCAGAGTTTGCGCGATCGGCACGGGATGTCAGTTGTATATTACAGCTGACATTCCACAGCGTCGGTCCCGACCCGAGATCACTCCGGGGGGGAGGGAGGGGCGGTTAACCCCTTAATTATCGCGACCATCGGATCACAATAACTAAGGAAGACGCAGGAGGAGCAATCTCCTCCTGCGTCTCTGTCGGCGGCAGCAACTGCACGGATCGTGCGATCCGTGCAGCTTCTGTCTTTTGACAGACATAGAATGCCTTCCGGGTTGACTGTGACGTCACGATGCCCGGCCGTGTCCTGTGGGCATGGCCCGGCATCATGACTGACAGTTGCCATAGGAACCAGTACATAGCAACAAGTTATGTACTGATTCCTATTGAGTGAGGGATCTGAAGATCTCTCATTCAAATCCCCTATGGAGAAAAGTAAAAAAATAATGTGAAAAAGTAAAAAAAGGGAAAAACAAGTAAAACACAAACACGAAAAATAAAATAAAAAGCACCGCCCTTTTCCCCTTTACAAACGCCAAACGCCCCGAAAAAGATCAGAAATAAATAAAGTACCCATATTTGGTATCGCCACGTGCGTAATGACCTGCCCTATAAATCTGTCATGCTAATTAACCCGTACGCTGAACGCCGTAAAAAAAACAAAAAAACAAATCACATTATTAAGATTTTTGTTCATACTGCAGCACATAAAATGGAATAAAAAGCGATCAAAAACTCCTATAAATTCCAAAGTTGTAACAATTAAAATGTCAGTTCATCCCGCAAAAAAAAAGTCCTTACACAGCTCTGCATATGGACAAATAAAAAATGTATGGCTCTCAGAAGACAGCGATGCATAAGTATTGTTTTACACACTACAAACACTTTTTTTTTTTTTAAAGTGCTTCAACATAAAAAAAAACTATATAAACAGGATATCACCATAATTGTATCGACCCAAAGGGTAAAGCTAACTTATCACAGATACTGCACGGTGAGCGCTGTTAAAAATAAAAATAAAAAACACTACTAGGATTGCAGTATTTTCTTCACCCTGCCTTTCAAAAAATGGATTTAAAAGCGATCAAAAAGCCTTGTCCCCCCAAAAATGATACTAATAAAAACGTCAACTAATCCCGCAAAAAAAAAGCCCCTACACAGTTCAAAAAAATACACAAATTTGGTATCGCTGTAATCGTTTCAACCTGCTGAGTAATGGTAGCATGTCATATATACCGTACAGTGACCGCTATAAAAAATAAAAAACACTACCAAGATTGCTGTATTTTGTTCAAAACATCTCACAAAAACCTTAATAAAAAGAACATAGCGTCATATGCACCCCATAATGGTACCAATAAAAACATCAACTCATCCCGCAAAAAAAAAGCCCATACACAGCTCTGCACACAGCAAAATAAAAAAGTTATGGCTGTCAGAATAGGACAATATAAAAACGCCATATTTTTTAGACATATTTCTATTGTGTAAAAGTAAAAAAACAGAAAAAACTATATAAAATCTATATCATCGTAACTGTACCGACCCCCATAGTAAAGTTATCCTGTCATTTACACTCCATGGCGAACGCTGCAAAATTGAAACCCAAAAAACAATGACCGAACTGCGTTTTTTCACCCATTTTCATGGCCCAATGCTAAAAAATACTATGGAACACCTATGCATCCAAAATGCACAGTACACCCCTAGAAGAGATCCCTGAAGGGTGTTGAATCCAAAATGTTGCCACTTCTGGAAGTTTTCACCTGTTCTGCTACTTTGGGGGCTTTTCAAATGTGACATGGCCTAACCAAAATTTGCGTTCCAAAAGCAAAATAGCGCTCCCTCCCTTGTATGCCCTGCCATGCGCCAAAACAGCAGTTTACACCCCATGTAGGGTATTGCCGAACTTAAAGAATGTGCGTAAAAAAATTTTTGGGGTTTTTTTTACGGGGATTCCATGAAAATATGAAACATTTTAAGCTAAAATTGAGATTATTGGATTTTTTTTTTTTTTAATTTTCACCGACTAATGCTAAAAAAAAATTGTGAAACACTTGTGGGGTCTATATACTCACTGCACCACTGGATATATTCCTTAAGGGGTGTAGTTTCCAATATGGGGTATTGTTAGGGGTGTTTATTAAGTTTTAGCACCTTAGGGTGTCCTCAAACCTGAAATGGCACCTAAATAAAATCGTATTGAAAATTAGACTGAGTCCCAGTAGGGGCTCCTCCTATTCTGAGGCTTGTGGTTGAGCCAAATAGTGCACTAGGGCCACATATAGGATATCTCTAAAAACGGCAGACCTGGGGGAAATGATATTAAGTTGCATTTACCTAATTCCAGTGAATAATGGATACATATTGAAAATCTGCAATAATAGTGAAATTTTGAAATTCCACCTCAACAATGATTTAATTTCTGTGAAATACCTAAAGGGTTATCAAACTTCCTAAATAGTGTTGTAAATACTTCAAGGGTCTAGTTTCTTAGATGGAGTCATTTATGGGGGTATCAAACATACGGGCCCCTTTCAAGCCACGTCAGAACTGGACTGGTCTCTAAAAAAATGTAAATTGCAAATTTTCTTGAAAATTTGAGAAATTACTACTAAATTTCTAAGCCCTCTAATGTCTAAAAAAGTGTTTGCTAACCTATAGTAGACATATGGTAGATGCTAGTTATAAAACTATTTTGTGGTGAATAATTATCTGTCTTGCATGCAGAAAATGACAAATTTTTTCCCAAAATTTTTTTTGAAATTTTTATATTTTCACAAAAAAAGCAAGGATTGTATGGATCAAAATTTCTTATAACTTAAAGCACAATGTGTCACGAGAAAACAATCCCTGAATCAATGGATAGGTAAAAGTGTCAAAAAGTTATTCTTACATAAAGTGACACATGCCAGATTTCAAAAATAGGGCTGTGTCAGGAAGGTCAAAGCAGGCTGGGTTCTTAAGGGGTTAAAATTTAGTCCTAGGGTTCTTGACCACTATGGGGCGCAATCTTAATACAGCTTAATGCATTGTATAAACAATGCAATAAGGTGTACAGAAATGGTGCTTTCGCTTCTTCCTGCCTGGGGCAGGAAATAGTAAAATATAGTAAAATGGAAAACGAGGATAGTCAACTAAACTCTGTGAGGAGTGTATTTAGTAACTTACTGAATATATTTCTCACTGAATGAGTGACTCCTGGTTTGCCTTACTAACAGTAAAAGTAGCCTGCTGCTTCACCAATCGGATCAGGCTATCAGGGAAATTCTGTTAGGGTAAATGGACAGTCTGCTCATTCTTGGGTACATTTATAGTTACATGTAAGGTACTATAAAAATCTCTATTTGTTTTTTCCTAAGAAAAAAAACGTAAGTGAAAAAAGTATTAAAAATTTTATCATGTTTTTGGTATATAGACCAAGAATAATATTGAGAACAAATGGATGTTCACAAACAAGCAAATACTGTATATTAAAATCTCCCATGTTTATAAGCACATCATAATCCTACTACTTAAAGGTATTGTCCAGTTCATATAAATGAAATAGGAAGCTCCTGGCGCCACCTATACTCATCTTCCTCCAGTTGTACATTCCTGCACTGAGATCTTCTGTTTACTGTGTTCTTCTGAATGGGGTCATCACTGCTGTGGCCACTGATTGGCTGCACATGACACTTATTTACATCACCATTCAGAAGTGAACATCTCCAAACAGTGATGTAAGCAGAGACATGTGATCGCTGAAGCCAATCAGTGGCTGCAGTGGTGAAATCCCTGTTTGGAAGAAGACTACAGTAAACAGAAGACCAAGGAGACTCAGTGCTGGAGCGGAGGAACAGGGGAAGGTGAGTATAGGGTTTTTTTTATGGGGCACCAGGAGCTTTCAATTTATTTTTTATATGACCTGGACAAACCCCTTAGGAAAATGAAGCAACTCAAAACATAATTAAAACTAACATTACATTGGTGTATCTAAAGCAGAAAAAAAATGCTGAAATGCTACTAAGTTATTCTTTTGTGCTAAACTGTCAAAGTCTGTCCTTAACGATTATGAAAAACTGCAAAGTTTTCCACTAATAAATCACACAACTTGAATTTAGGATCTCATAATTAAAGTTTTGGACCATGACTTTGAGAGTAAAATTGTTCAGATGTAAGTCACATTAATCCTTTGGTGGCTCCAGCGTTATGTGAACATTGTCAGTTCTAAAGATATTTTTTTTCTGCTTTTACTTTTCTCAAGACTATTAGATTTGCCATATATACCACTGCATAGGATAATACTATTTTACATATATAATATAGCCTGGCATCTAAAATGATTTAACAAAGAAATATTGCATTTTTGGATAGTAATTTGCTCCAACTGGGGCAAATATGATATTAATAGACCCAAACCATTGTATTGTCCCTTAATAGATTGAGTAGGTTGTCCATTTACCAAATTTGGACACCAGATTTATGACTAAAACCTGCCCAAACTTCCTCGACAGCAGCGGAACTAATTTCTCTCTTTCTCTGAATATCAACTAAACTAGTTACCATCTCCTCTTTACCTGAACATAACTTACCTATTACCCATCAGGACCACTATCAGGGACTATAATAACAACTCGGCATCAAAGACTTGGCCCTTTCCTGGATCTCCCCATAGGTCACTGATCAGATGTTCAGCGTTCTTGCACCACCTCCTCCTCTCGCTCGCTATCTGTTGGTGTCCCCCAGGGGTCAGTCCTACACTTTTGGCCTGGGTCAGCTCAAAGCATCACATTGCTTTCAATACCATCTCTGTGCTGATGACACACAACTCTACATCTCTGGCCCAGATATTAACTCTCTGCTTTATAGTCCATATCATTTTTCTCCTCCTTCCTCCTAAAATTAAATGTGGAAAAAATGAATTCATCATCTTTCCACCATCCCACTCTATCCCTTCACCTGATCTCTCTATCACTGCCAATGGCTCTACACTATCACCGGTCTTGCAAGTCCGCTGCCTTGGGATAACCTTTGACTCCTTTCTGTCCTTCAGACCACACATCCAAGCCCTTACCTCTGCTTGCCGCATCCACCTGAAAAATATCTCTCAGATCTCCTCATTCCTTACCTTCGATACTACAAAAATTCTGGTCCATGCCCTTATTATCTCCCGCCTAGAATACTGCAACATCCTTCTCTGTGGCCTCCCGTCTAGCACTCTTGCTCCCCTTCAAACCATCCTCAACTCTGCTGCCCGTCTTATCCACCTCTCTCCTCGCTACTCCTCTGCCTCTCCCCTCTGCCAATCTCTTCACTGGCTACCCACTGCCCAGCATATTCATTTCAAGTTACTAACCATGACCTACTAAACTCTCCATAATCTCTCCCCTCCATATATCTCTGCCTTAATCTCCAGATATCTCCCCTCATGCAATCTCCTCTCTTACAGGACCTTCTTCTCTGCTCTCCTGTCTCCAAGACTTCTCTCGTATTTCCCCCATTCTCTGAAACTCACTGCCCCAACGTATAAAACTCTCCTCCACTTTCACCAACTTTAAAAGCAACCTGAAAAGCCATGTCTCCAGGATTGCCTATAACCTACATTAACCCTGCTGCCACTGTTCTACCCCACAAACATATCTGCCTCTCACCTTCTTTCTCTTTCCTCCTCCGTCATAGATTGTAAACCTTTGCAGACAGGGTCCTCTCTACCTCTGTACCAGTTGTTAGTCATTTAACATCACAATTGTACTTGTCTGACATATGTTATGTATGTAACCCCCTCCGCCCCTTGAATGTACAGTGCCCTGGAATTCATGGCACTTTAAAATAAATAATAAAGATGTCTGCTGCTGCCGTCAGCTTTAATTTTATAATTTCTTGTGCAAGCAAATATATCTCCACTTAATCACAAGCAATTTTACTCCCACTCTGTCTACTCAGGCTGTGGGTGGTTCTATAGCAGTGATTAGCATATTTAGCATCTCTGTATGTAGCTGAGCCCTTACAATGACAAGTAAAGGCAATGTTATCTCTTCAGTAAACACAAGGTACATGTGGTGAGGGACTGACAACAATTGGTTATCTGTAATCTTGTTAGAGATAATTAGTTTTCTCCAGAGCTCACTCTGTTCATGGGTTGACATCACTCCTTACTCTAAGCTCTCTGCTCTCTCAGCTAATCAGATAACAGATGTCAGGGCTCACTTACCTGCTCAGTCCTCTGCCTCTAAGGTGCAATGCTCTGCAGGGGTTAATTCACCTGGCCTGTCTCCACAACCTGGGAGAAGTTTTGCTGGTGAGCTCAGGGGTGACAGCTCTACTACCACTCAGAACAGAGGGTGTGTCACACAGGCCCAGGGGTGTTGCTAGGCTGTTTTATTCGGGGCTCGGGCACTGGATAAAACTCGCTGTGCCCTGAACCTCCTGGGCTCCAGGCCGCTGCCATGGGCCTGGAGCACCAACTGGCCCTTCAGCTACATGTGCGTCTGCTGGACTCACATACAGCTAAGGGCTTCTGAGGAGCAGAGAGCGAGCGCTCCCTGCTCTGCAGACAGTGTCAGACTGGCTCTCCTGAGGATCGCTGGATCCTCCGGAAGGCACAGGTCCGACACTGCGGGGCCGCCGGGTCCTCATAGCGCTGGCAGCGACGCAATGAAGTGATGTCATCACGCCGCTGCCTGTCCTCGGGCACACAGTCGTCATAGGCTGAGCGCCGGAGGAGCGCCAGACTGAAGAGGAGTGTTAGCCAGACGAGGAGTGCGCTTGCCGGGGGAGGTAAGGTGAGTATTAATGTTGTTAGTTTTAATGGAGTTTACCTCTCTGAGAGCCCCTATATCCTGCCTGAGAGCCCCTATATCCTGCCTGAGAACCCCTATATCCTACCTGAGAGCCCCTATATCCTGCCTGAGAGCCCCTATATCCTGCCTGAGAACCTCTATATCCTACCTGAGAGCCCCTATATCCAGCCTGAGAGCCCCTATATCCTTCCTGAGAGCCCCTATATCCTGCCTGAGAGCCCCTGTATCCTACCTGAGAGCCCCCATACCCTGCCTGAGAGCCCCTATATCCTGCCTGAGAGCCCCGATCTCCTGCCTGAGAGCCCCTGTACTCTGCCTGAGAGACCCTATATCCTTCCTGAGAGTTCCTTTATCCTGCCTGAGAGCCCCTATATCCTACCTGAGAGACCCTATATGCTGCCTGAGAGACCCTATACCCTACCTGAGAGACCCTATATCCTGCCTGAGAGACCCTATATCCTGTCTGAGAGACCCTAGATCCTATCTGAGAGCTCCTATATCCTGCCTGAGATCCCCTATATCCTACCTGAGAGACCCTATATCCTACCTGAGAGACCCTATATCCTGCCTGAGACCCTATATTCTGCCTGAGAGACCCTATATCCTACCTGAGAGCCCCTATATCCTACCTGAGAGGCCCTTTATCCTACCTGAGAGCCCCTATATCCTGCCTGTGAGCCCCTATATCCTGCCTGGGAGCCCCTATATCCTACCTGAGAGCCCCTGTATACGGCCTGAGAGCCCCTATATCTATATACCTTCCTGAGAGTGACCCTATATCTATATAACTGCCTGATAGTGACTCTACATCTATATACCTGCCTTATAGTTCCCTATATCTATATATACTGCCAGAGAGTAACCTTATATCTATATATACTGCCAGAGAGTAACCTTATATCTATATACCTTCCTGAGAGTGACTTTATATCTATATACCTGCCTGAGCCCCTATATACTGCCTGAAAGTAACCCTATATGTATATACCTGCCTGAAAGTGACCCTATATCTATATACCTGCATGAGAGTAACCCTATATCTATATAGCTGCCTGAGAGTGACTCTATATACCTGCCTAAGTGACCTTATATTTATATACCTACCTAACTGAGGGACTTATATACCTATAATTATGGAGTTGCTGGAAATGTGAGGATTCTAAGATATTTGTGTCCAAATCTGCAGGAACGAGTATTGGCCGGGAGAAAGCAGCATGAAGGTGTGAACCGGTTGGAGAAGAAAAGGGAACGTGAACGACGCTGATCAGAAATGACGTTTCCTGTAAGTCACTAATTGTAACTGCAGTGTAATCATTGATATTTCTGCAGAGCATCTACATACAACTAGTATCTACCACTATATGGTCACTATATAGTGGTGGTATATGTCTTCAGAGCCTGTGTACAGCTGATAGTCACATGTGGTGGTCGCGTTTGGTCAGGGTCTGGCAGGATTATTTGATCCTTAAGTAGTAATAGTTTTGGGTAGTGGTTTTGTAGAAGTTTTTTTTAGTAACATTTATTTGCATGGTCTATTTGCTCCATGTATCGGTGGACTATTTGGTGACTTATTTGTAAGGTATTACACTGTCATATGGAGACAAACGGGGGAAATCAGATGCAAAAGTTAGTAAGAGAATTCAAAGAGGTCCCTTAGTGCTCAGCAGGAATGAAGAAAACCAATTATTTGATTTAAAGTTGGTTTATTGTAGCATAAAAGGTGCAGGGCAATGCATTTCTCGGGAATACTATCCCGCTTCTTCAGGCATCCTGCTGAGCACTAAGGGACCTCTTTGAATTCTCTTGCTAACTTTTGCATCTGATTTCCCCCATTTGTGAACATTTGACCGGAGTCCGGAGTGACTGCGTGAACAGAGGACCTTCGGCTGGCTGATGCAGGTTGTGGAAAGAGCCGTGGGATTATTCTTCCATACGTGTATATGAGCTGTACCATTTGTGCAGCTCAGTAAGGTGAGCTTCGCTCTATACAGCAACTAGCTCTGTTGTTTGAAAAGTTACGCGCATTGCGCCTTTTGTCTGCTTTTTTCTCTGAGGATCATTTTGTGACGAGAACAGGGGGTCATTGAAATTACTGTCATATGGAGGTGAGAGGTTTTGAAAAAGTAAATTTGTCAGTGCTGATTTTCATTGTGCAGTGACTGCTGAGGAGATGGACAGGATCTATGTGGAATGTGCAGAAAATTAGTTACAGGAACAGAAGTTTTTTTTCTGTAAAAACACATCCGCAGTTCACAATGAGGCGCGAAAAATTCCATGTGAACCCAGCTCTACTGAGCAAAACACAAAGGGCCCGGGCCCTGGATGTTTTGGGACCCTAGCAACGCCCCTGCACAGGCCAATAGAAGGGCCCAGAGATCGCACCAATCGGCTGCTGGGGTGGTGTCCGAGCACACTATTTAAAGCTCCACAGACCTTCCTGCCTTTACCTGTTTATTTCCTCTTGTTTCCATTTTGCGCTTACCTTGTTTCCAGACTTTTGCTTGTGTTCTTGACCTCAGCTTGTCTCCTGTTTCTGTACCTCCTTTCTGTGAGTGTTCTGACCTCTGGCTTGTTTTCTGGTTTTCCTTCCATTTTCTGATTTGTGGCCTGCCATTACCCCTCTGTTGCCGACTTGGACTTTCTGACCTCTCTCTCTCCTGATGGGCCCTGCAACTAGCAGTCTTGGGCTGCTGCCCAGTTGGGAGCTGCCATTTAAGGCAGTTCAAGTAGGCAGGGACAGCGGGATGGGGTTCAGTCAGGGCTCACTGTACTTCCCTTAACGTGACAACAAAGTTATGATTAGGCAGCCTTGGACCATAGAAACCTGGATGCACTTAGAGGATATAAAATGTGTCTTATCTCATGACTAAAGTAAAATCTATTGACCAATGAATTTAAAAAATGTCTTCACTTAACTGTCCCTTCATGTTGAAAGCTAATCCTTGTAGTGAGAAAACCCCTTTAACTAAGTCAAAAAGAAAAGGACCCCAAGAGAATGCATCTGAGATAATAACAGTCTTATTGCCCACCTACATTAGTTTATGATGCCAGAACTATTATCAATGAATCAATGGGGGAATTTATTGAAGGTTACATATACAATAGAGAACATTCAATGGATTTATTTAAATACATGGTTGTTTACTCACTTTGAATGATTAGGAATCATTTTGTTCAATATTTGTGAATTTTCAAACTTCCAGTTGCACTTTAAGGTAAATGTCCTCTGCACAAAGTTTAGTCTGGTTCTACTCAGTATTTCAGATTGGTTAAACCTGAAGAGGAGTGAAAATAAAGTGAGTTATCAGCTGCTTAAGGAGGTTGTCTTACCTCGCTATTTCATGCTGTTGCACCATTGTACAGGGTGCATGTGTCCTCAGATTTTTCTGACAGGTACAAACAAGCAGTGCTGCTTTGGTCTTAGAGTGCTGCTTAACTGTTCAAGCTACCGATGCTGTAATGGAAACAAAAGCAACACCAGGACACGACTAAAATCCAAGCTGCAGCTAAAATCCAAGATATTGCTATTGAGTGGAAGTGGGGAATATCTAAAACCCTATACAGCTCAGTTATGGCTGGTGGTGGAGCTGTTGTCTTGCCGGAGTGACAGGTCTTGTCTTGGAACGAACCCCCAGCTTGATGGAATAGAGAACTGTTACTGGGATGCTGCTGTGCATGCAATGTAAAGTACATGCACTGGATGTGCGTTCCCGCAATCCCGGCCACCAACACCATCAGAATGACGCTGCAATCCGGGCCACTGCTTAGAGCACAAAGTAGTGGTCAGAAACCATAGAAACAAGAGAGCAAGCCATCAAGTGAAGAGATTTGAATAGTAAGTGATCAGGGGATAATTTTTAATTACTGTTAATTACAAAAACCTTTATATGCTTAAAAGGGGACCTGCTGAAACTAATTTAATACATAGTTGCCAACTTTTGAAACTGGAAAAGTGGGAGATTGTAAGGGGCGGTGCGTTTAGCGCGTCGCGGCAAAAAATTTGCATGAGCATGCCCATCTTGTTGGTGAACCACACCCCTTAGAAAAAGCCACACCCACTCCACCTAAATGCATAACAGCTCTGGAAGAAAGCCAGGTAGATGCCCCTCTAGCCAGGTAGTGCCCTTATAGCCAGGTAGTGCCCCCTAATAGCCAGGTAGATGCCCCTTTTTGTCAGGTAGTGCCCCTAGTAGCCAGGTAGTGTCCCTTACATCCAGGTAGTGCCCCTTGTAGCCAAGTAGTACCCCCTTGTAGCCAGGTATTAGCCCCCTTGAAGCCAGGTAGTGCCCCCTTGTAGCCAGGTAGTGCCTCTTGTAGCCAGGTAGTGTCCCATGTAGCCAGGTATTGCCCATTGTAGCCAGGTAGTGCCCCTTGTAGCCAGGTAGTGCCCCCTTTGTAGCCAGGTAGTGTCCCATGTAGCCAGGTATTGCCCTTTGTAGCCACGTAGTGCCCCTTGTAGCCAGGTAGATGCCTCCAATAGCTAATTAAATAAAATAATAAAAACTACTCCCTTCACAAGGCTCCCTGCAGCGTGTCCCGCTCCCGATGATCTCCTCAGCGTCGCAGGGGGTGCGAGTACATCCATGCATCACGCCCCCTGCAATGCTGATCTGTATGTACAGCGCCAACCGGCCTCTGTACATACAGGGGAGAAAGCAGGAGAGGAACAATCCCTCCTGCCTCCTCCCAGTACGGCAGCTGCACAGAGCGTGCAGCTGCTGACTGACTGTACGGCTGCGGGCCTGTAGGAGCGGCCCGGCGGCCCCGGCGCCGCGGTCATTTAAAGAACCCCCGCTGCCTGCTGGCGGCGGGAGGTTCGCTAACTCTGCCGGGGTGGCGGGGGGGAGGGACCCCCATTAGCGGGACACCCCCCGCCAAAAGCGGGAGAATTGGCATGTATGATTTAATATGGTGAAAATAGCCCTATAAGTGTGCGTACATTTTTTGTGACACCATGTATGTTCTCATAGGGAAAGGATTGGATATGATTTCATTATTTTATAAGGAGAATCTACAATGTACTTAAAAGATTGTTTAGATGCACCAGTGCTCTTGTTGAACCCTATGCTAGTTATAAATTAGGGAGATATTACTTTGTTAAATATGGGGAAGTGTATGTGTGTTTGTAATAAAATTAGATCTGAATTCTATGTATCCAGAAGGCATTTAGCTTATTATGAATTTTAAAGGTTAATATACATATGTAAGAAATACATATCAAATCAAAATTCTCTGGCTAACATGTTACCAGATTATTATTTATTTGCTGCATACTTTCAACTATAGTTAAAATGTATTTTTTTCCCTAGGTCTGTATCTAAACCAAATCACAGAAAAATGGGACATGAATTACCAAAAAAATCACAGAGCTACACTTACAGCTTCAAAGGCTGATGGATACAATGAATCCCAGCAGTAGGCGACTCTGGCCCTTTTGCTGCATGGGAAAAGATAGCAGGTGCCGTTAATTAATGAGCAAATGCTCTAGGTACTAGTTCACACCAGCATGCAAAAAACCACAGTATAATACATGGGGAGACTGCTTAAAAATGCAACAATACCAATGAGAATTGCATATGGATCAAGCGATACAGAGGGTAACGCCATCTGTACAGTTATACCATGCTGGGTTTCAGCTTATATCTCCCACAAAAGTAATATGGGCAAGCTGCCAGCATTTAGAAGGTTACACTGCACAAAATACTTCTACCCTAAGCTCCCCAGTATTTTAGGGCAAAAAGATAACATGCTGGGAAATAATATCAAAATATGAGGTATTAGTTGATGGATACACTGAATCCCAGCAGAGTCACCTGCTGCTGGGATTCAGTGTATCCATCAACAAATACCTCATATTTTTATATTTTTACCATCATGTTATCTTTTTTCACTAAAATAATGGTGAGCTTAGGGTACAAGTATTTTGTGAAGTGTACATTCTAAGTGATGGGCAGCTCGCCCAAATTTGTTGTGGGACATATAAGCTGTTACTAAGAATGGGATAACTGTACAGATGGCGTTACCCTTTGTATCGCTTGATCCATATGCAATTCTCATTGGTATTGTTGCATTTTTAAGCAGTCTCCCCATGTATTATACTGTGGTTTTTTGCATGCTGGTGTGAACTAGTACCTAGAGCATTTGCTCATTAATTAACGGCACCTGCTATCTTTTCCCATGCAGCAAAAGGGCCAGAGTCGCCTACTGCTGGAATTCAGTGTATCCATCAGCTTCTGTATCTAAACCAACCCATTGCCCAGATCACATGCCTGCCAGCTGGTTAAAGTAACCATCTCAATTAATAACCATAATTACCCAACAATACTTATGTTTTAGTGTTATATGCATTATGCCATGATAGATGTTAGGACCTGTGCTGCAGCCCATCCTATAAGTTGCAGGCTCGTTCGCTTAACTCTGTGCTCCACTGTACAGTGCTCTGGGTCTCCAGTGTGCAAGCTCCCAATCCCTCCTGCTGCAGTGTTCTGCCTAGGGTGTGCGCATTGGTTCTTGCTGATTTAAAGGCCCAACGCACACCAGTCAGTTTTCCAGACCTATGGCTTTCCCCCAACCCCTCTTAAAGAGCACCTCCCCCTTCCTTTCTAGCCAGTTCATTGGTGTCCTTTGCCAGTGTCTTTGTGATATCCATTGTGATATTTCCCAGTTCTGACCTTTAGCTTGTTTTCTGCTGCCTGCCCTGACCTTCTACTTCTGTCTACTACACCTTCTGTCTACTTCTCTAGTGCCGTGCCTATATGTCAGCTATCACTGTGGGTGACCCTTAGGGGTCCCCTTGGGGTTTCCCCTGCAGCAAATCCGGCCCTTTTGTACAAGGGTTAGGGGTGAAAACCAGAGGACTCCTTAGATTCTACTGCTCAGTGTTGTTTTATGATATAACTCACAGCTTACCTTGAGGATCCATCACCCCTCCCTGGTCAGCCTGATCGTAGAAATGGTCATGGTTTTCTGAAAAGGGGCTTTTTAAATAAAAAAAATAAAAATGCAAATTGTGGGGGGCTAAAAATTAAATAAACTCAAAAATTTTTCCCTCTATTTTAAACAACTACCCATTTCTTTTTTTTTTTTGGTTTTTTTTTTTTTTTTTTTTTTTTTATTTTGATCCTTTTTTAGGATGCATTTGAATTCTAACATGGACAGCAAATTACCAAGCATTATTTAGGCAGCCAAGAAATCTGCCAAATGAGTTTTGCATCCGAACATTGGCTGCTGAAATTCTTTGGGCTCTGTACCAATTGAAGTTTCCTTTCCTGCTTGCATTCATGTATGTGCCAGTGCTTTCCTGAAAGGTACATATTTACCATTATCACGTTAATAAGAGTGGCAAAAGTTAGTGCCCTGCTTCCCAAAGCAGCTAAGAGTTGCTAAGATTTGGAATGTACAGTCTGAAAACATTTTCAGGATTTCGATGTTCCCCGTCTGGGAGATGTTACACAGCTGCTTTAAAAAAAAAGATATGTAATAAACACTAGTGTGGAACAGATGATGTGGTTTAAGGCCCCGAAAAAAAAGACCGACTTTTTTGTTCTTTTTTCACCAGTTTTTAAAGTATCTGCCCATATTTTTGTGACAGCCATGTGTGATAGAGCTTACAGCCTAAACAAAACAAGGAAATAATGCTGCAAAATAACGTCTTTAATCAACAATGCATGCAAAAATGATTGTAGAACATTCCATAGTATTGATCTAACATGAGGGTTTTGTAAAGGAGAGAACCAATAGGACCAAGTGAAAATGGGAGGGAGGTAGAGAGGGAGTAGTGGAGGGAGGGGGAAGGAAGGAAGAGAGATCAATCTGGTTCAAAAATCTTAAACACGTTGATTGATTCTGAATATATGAAACTTTGTTTTTTTTTGTCATTTTAGGGGTAAATAGAATCTTTGTATTGCTTGCCGGGAAAAATGTTAGGTAAAGTGCCCTTCCCAAAAAAGGCACGAACATTTCCCCCAACTATTTTGTAACGGCTTTTGGAAAAGAAAGTTAATTGAGGGTTTTAAATCCCCAAAAGTTTTCCCGGGGGACATTGGATGGGCCTATTAAAGATCAAAAAGGGCTAGGGGGTTTGGGGTAAAAAGGGGGCCCTGAACAAAAAACCATTACATTTGAACAATTTATTCCAAAATTCCCAGTGATTTTAATAGTGGTAGATACCAGTGTAACCAACAGGCTCTGAAAAGCTATATGTCCCCCCCAAAAATTTGCCCAATAAGGGGTTTAGATATCCTTTAAAACACAGGCTCTGCAAAAACCCTGTTTTAAAGTGCAGTTACATTAAAGGACTCATGGGTGATGTATTTTCTGATCACTCCCCTTTTATTCTTCCCCAATTGGCCCCGGGACCATCATGGGGGGGGGGCCCCCCCCTTTTTCCCAGTCACCATTTCTTTCCTGAAAAAAATTTTACCACACAAATATTTTAGAACCCTCTTTTTCCCAACCCCTAAAATATTTAGGGAATGTGGATCTAAAATAAAAAAGGGCTTGAGGGACCCCCCCTTTCCCTATGATAGGAATGTCGGTGCCTGTTTGTCGGGGATAGGGACCCCCCTAATCATTCCTAAAAGGGCCCCCCAAAAAAGGTAGATAGGTATATACGTTCCCCCCAGTAGGTTATAGGTTACATAGCCCCCCACAGCCCTTAGGCAGGGATATGTCCCCATTGTTGTAGGGGGTTTAAATGTCCCCTATAATCTGTGGCAGATTTTAGGCCCCCCATAATCTGTGGGGTAGGTATGGGTCTCCCTTAGTCGGGTGGGTAGGTATAGGTCCCCCATAGTCTGAAGGTAGATATAGCGGGGCGTTCCCTGGGGACTGTTTTTTTCCGGGGCAAAGGGCCCCGAAATGAAACGGCCTGTCCCCAAAAAACCCTTTTTTACTTACCAGCTTTTCCCGGAAGGCCGCGACCCTCCCGAAAAATGGGGGAAAGGGTTTCCTGGACCCAGTGACGGGGGGGTTTAAATCCCCTGCAGCCAAAAGGTTTCCCCCGGGGCTTTTTAAAACAGGTGCGCGCGGGGCGCATCATACAGCACTGCCCAAACGTCACTAAAAGCAAGGCCGCCCACCGGCCGCTAAAATTGTGAAGCCCGGGCTCCAGTGTGTTTGATGGGTGAGGGGCCGGGGAGCAGGCACCCAAAACTATTTGTCCCTTTCCCGGGGCTTCCTCCTCCCCCCCCCCTCTGTACAATGCTGGAGGGTCGGAGAGGGGGAGGGCTGGAGGGAGGGGGTGGGGCCGGGAAGCCCTCACATAATCCCGGCCAGCAGCAGCTATGTCCCCATGGGGCCGTGGAAAACAGGAAGAAATTTGGTTTTCAGGTGAGGGGGGGATATAAAAAGTCCTGCAGGCTGCTGGACACCCGATTATTTTGTCCCCTGTTTTCCCTCCCCACGGGTTTTTCTGCCTCTTGCTTTGGTGTCCCCTTTTGTGTGCTCCCCATAGAAAAAATTCCCCAATATACGTGCAGGTTACCCTTTCAGGGCAGGGTGCCCCTCCACCATTTTACAGAGAGCAGGCAGGTCTTTATTATTTTCTATTTTTGGGGTACACTGTGCTGGGGGCCCTTTTGGGGGCCCCTGTGTTGGGATATGTGAAAATAGGGGAAAACACTTCCCAAACGTTTCCCAAAATGTATAATAGGGGAAAAAGCAAAAACATGGTCATTTTTGGAGTATGTGTTTTTTGGTTTTGAAAAATGCTTTCTTTTGGGGGCCCAAAAACAGTGCGGTTTGGAAAAAGCGCTATTTTGCCCGGGGTTTATTTGCCTTGTGAGACCCTTTTTTTCTGGAACGGGTTGTTTTTTTTTTGAGGGTACCCCCGAATCCCTCTATATGTAAAAAATTCTTTGTGATTTGGGGGAATTAAGAAAAAACACAACTGTGCAATTTTTTGGTTTTTTAAACCCCCTTCCCGCCGGAGCCATTTTTGGCCTCTTGACGGGGCCCCTTTTTTTGGAAATCTGTCATGTGTACTTTATGTGAAAATAATTTTTTGGGCATTTTAAACCCTATCCTTTGTGATTCGGGAGATTGTTTTCTCGGGGCCCCATTGTGTTTTTAAAAATTGTAAAAAATTTTTTGGGCCCAAAAATGCTTGTTTATTTGGGAAAATATAAAAAAATTTGTAAAAAAATTTAAAAAAATTTCCCAAAATTTAAAACTTCAAATTTTTGGATGTAAAAAGGGATAGTTTTTCCCACTCAAAATAGTTTTTTATAATTTAGCCCCTCCCATATGTTGTGTAGTTTGGAAAATTTTTTTTAAATTGTTTTTTTTTTTTTTTAGGGATGTAGGGGGCTTAAAAATTTTTGTAGAAAATTTTCAAATTTTCAAAAAAAATTTTGCCAAGGGAAACTTTTTTTTGGGGCCCCCCAGTTCAAAAACGGGGCTTTGTTTCCCCCGTATGTTAGATACCCCCAAAAATTTGACCTCATCTAAGAAACTCCCACCCTTAAAGTTTTTCAAATCCGCATTTGGGAATTTTTAAATTAAAACCCATTAGGTGTTTACAGGAATTAAAGCAAAGTGGAAGTAAAGTTTCCCAAAATTTTTAAATTTTTTTGGATTTTCAATTTTTTAGGGCATTATTCACAAAAAAATTACGGAAATGTGATCGGGAAATTGAAAAATTAATATTGATTCCCCAGTTTGCCTTTCGGGAGATTTTCCCATATGGGGCCCCTTTGGTCCCTTTATTTTTGGCCCATACAAACCCCCAGAATAGGAGGAGCACCTACTGGACTCTGGGGTCTCATTTTAAATTACGTTTTATTTAGGGGCCTTTTTTCAGTTTTGCGGACCCCCAAAGGTGCTAAAAAATTAATAAACCCCCCCAAAAAATTTACCCCATATTGGAAAATACCCCCCCTTAAGGAATATATCCAGGGGTGAAAAGTGAGCTTTAAAACAAACCCCACAGGTTTTGTAAAAAAAATTTTTTGGGGTTGGGGAATGTGAAAATTTTAAAAAACTTTTTTTCCCCAATAATCTGCAATTTTAGCTGAAAATTTTTAATTTTTTTCAAAGGCCCTTTGGGTTTAAAAAAAAACCCAATAAACCCTTTTTACGCAATTTTTTCCCAAATTCAGCAATACCCTACATGGGGTGTAAATGCTGTGTGGGCGCATGGCAGGGGGGTATAAGGGGGGAGTGTTACTTGGATTTGGGGGAAAGCGATTTTTGGGGGGCCTTTTCGATTTTTTCAAAGCCCCCCAAAATTTCCAGAACAGGGTGGGGAAACCCCCTTTCCGAAGTCACCCATTTTGGATTTAGAAGGCCCCCTAGATCTCCCCTTAGGGGGGTATTGTGCATTTTGGGGGCCCCAAGGTGTTCCAAAGTTGTTTTTTTTTGCAGGGGTATGAAAAAGAGGGGAAAAAGCAGTTTCCCCCATTGGGTTTTTTGGGTTCAATTTTACAAAAGTTCGCCCTGCAGTATAAATTTATAGGATATCTTTACTTTTGGGGGTCGGTTTCAATTGCAATTTTAGATTTTATATAGTTTTTTTATGTTTTATTTCTTTTACACAATAGAAATAGGTCTAAAAAAATTTCGTTTTTATGTTGTCCTGTTCTGTTTTTCCCTAACGGGTTTTCGTTTTCTGTATTCGGGGGCTGATTATGGGCTTGTTTGGGTTTTTGGGGGAAGGGGGGGGGGGGGGGGGGACGGTTTTTTTTTTTTTTAGTACCCCTTATGGGGGGGGATTGCCCCCTTTGAATTTACCTTTTTTTTTAAGGTTTTTGTGAGGATTTTGAAAAAAAATAAAAGCATTCCCGGTAGTGTTTTTTATTTTTATTTTTAAACGCGGTCACCCTGCAGTTTAGCTGAATGCTGTATTACTTAAAAGGTCGTACAATTAAAAGCGTCCCAAAATTTTTTATTTTTTTTTTTTGTTTTACTGGTTTTTTCACAATTTAAAAAACTTTTTTTCAAAAAGGAAAAACCCCCGTTTTTGCATCGCCCTAGTTTTGGGGGAGCCCTAACTTTTTTATTTTTTGGTTTCGGAGCTGTGTAAGGGGCTTGTTTTTTTCGGGGTGAGTCTTCATTTTTTAAATTTGGGATCATTTTTTTGGGGGGAAAGGGCCCTTTTTTTTTAGTTTTAAACCGTTTTTTGGAAGGGGAGGGGGAAAAAAAATACTGCAATTTTAGTAGTGTTTTTTTTTTTTTTTTTTAAAAGCCCCTCACCGTGAGTATCCTGACCAGTTAGCTTTATTTTCCCCGGGTCGATACGATTACGGCGTTTTCCCTTTTTTATTAGTTTTTTTTTTAATTTTGGGGCCTTTTAAAAAAAAAAAAAGTGGGTTTTTTTTGTGTTAAATAATATTTATCATCGCTGTCTTCTGAGAGCCTAATTTTTTAAATTTTTTCCCCTATCAGAGACGTGTAAGAAAAATTTTTTTTTTCGGGATTTAAAATGACGTTTTAAAAAAATTGGGTTTTTTAAAACTTTTGGGGTTTTTATTTAGTTTTTTTATCGCCCTTTTTTTTCCAATTTTTAAAGTGTGCGGGTGCCAAAAAAATCGCCAAAAATTTTTTGAATGTTTTTTGTTTTTTTTTTTTACGGCGGTTCACCCTTTCGGGTTAATTAAAAATTTACAGATTTTTTTAGGGTTTGGGTCGTTTTCCCCGGGCGATACCAAATAAAGGGGACTTTATTTTTTTTTGACCTTTTTTGGGGCGATTGGCGTTTTGTTAAAAAGGGGGAAAGGGGGGTGTTTTGTTTTTTTAATTTTATTTTTTTTTTTGTGGGTTTTTCTTTTTTTTTTTTTTCTTTTTTTACATTTTTTTAATTTTCCCAGTGGGATTTGTAAAATGCCCAAAACCCCCTGGGGGAAAAAAACAAAACTTTAGTTGCTGTTTTTAAGAGGGGATCGGGGAAAAGCGGTTTCTGCCCCTGAAGGTCGCCAAAGGAACTAGTGGGCACCATGCCCACAATGCATTGTGGGCATGGTGGGCGGGCACCAGATACCCCCGGGTGCATTCAGACAGGCTCCCGGGGGGGTTTGGTAGGGGACGGGGGAAGCGGCCCTTTGTGCCCTGCCCCGCCCATCGTTTGGCAGAGGGGAGGCCCCACTCCCCTGCCTGCCCGGGATCATTTTCGCGGCCAAAAGGGCGGGCCCGCCGGTAATTTATGCGGGTTTTTCCCCCCGCCCGGGGGAGCTCACTACGGCCGGGGGTGATGGGGCTGAAGCCCCGGTAATTTACCGCTGGTTCCATGCCGCGATCCCCCGCGCGCTCGCCCCCAAGCCCCCGCGATCGCCCCGGAAAGTATGCATACGTCCATTTGGGGAAGTCATTCCCGCTAGGGGGTTGCCTACGCCCAATGTCGGGAAGGGGTTAAAATTTTTCTGGAGTTTGTGAGATATAAAAGGGCATATCTATATTCCCGCAGATCAGAACAATTTTTTTTGATAAAAATAATTTTTTACTTTAGACCTGATAAACCTCTGCGTCAGAGGTCTGATTGGAAAAACCCTTTTGGGACAGAGGCGAAAAACTAAAAACGGGGGATTGTTCACTGCAGACACCCCCGGCGCCAAAGGGGTTTCCCATTAATTTTCAGGGGGGTCCATCAGGTTTTTTGGGGAGTTTGTAGTTGGGGAAGGAAAAATAGTTTTCGTGGGTTTTTTCTGTCCCCAACAAAAAAAAAATAAAGGAAACGTCTGCTGGTTTCCCCAGCAAAAAACCCCTTTACGCAATTTTGCCCCGGCCGGGACAGGGGGGTTTAAAAACTGTTGTAGTTTGTCAGTCCAAAAAGGGGGGATTTAAAAAATTTAAAAAAATTTTTCCCTTTTGAACCCCCCTAATTCAAGTGTCAAAAAACCGTTCCTTGTGCGGGCCCAATTTCGGCCATGGTAGTGACCCGTATTTGGTGCACCCTTGTCTGGAACACAGTGAGCTTTTTGTGAATGTGAAAAATTTTTCCCCCTTTATTTTTTTGATAAGTATACAAATTCATTTAGATTCTTTTTTCAACAGTTATTGAAATAGGCATACAACTAGTGACAGGGATATAAGTTTCTCTGTAAAAATCCATGCCACAGCTCACAATGGGGTGTGAAAAATGCCGTGTGAACCCAGACCTGCAGAGCAAAACATAACACAGAGGGCCCGGGTCCCAGATGTTTTGAGACCCTAGCAACGCCCCTGAGGTATTGGTCTCCCATAGTCTGTAGGCACGTATAGGCCCATATAGTTTGTAGGCAGATATAGGTCCCCATAGTTTGCAGGCAGATATAGGTCCCCATAGTTTGTAGGTAGGTATGGGTCCCCATAGTTCGTAGGCAGGTATAGGCCCCCATAGTTTGTAGGCAGGTGTCCAGGTCCCAGTTAAAAATAAAAAATAATAGTGCTCACCTCTCTCCCCCAGTGCTCTGAAGAGGGACTGGCTAGTCTCTGTCTCCTGTCTGCACAGGCGTGCCATGCAGAGAGTATGATGATATTCTCATGCTGCCAATGCTTGACACTCCAGACACCCGCAAGACTGCTTGTGGCCCTCCAGAGTACTTCCCGGAGCAAGGAGCGCTCAATCTCTGCTCCACAATAGCTTTCAACTGTATGCACTTCTAGAGGAGATGTGTACAGCTGAAAAGATCACTAAAAACAGGACATTGGGCATCGCGCCTGGGTATGTATACAATGTATACAATGTATACAGGTGGTAAATCTTGCAAGTCTGTGGGAGTATTGCAGGAAGCCAAGTGGTGACCACCATCACTGGAGGAGATGGTGCAGCAATGCAAAAATGGGCACTCAGGGTAACACTCACAGAAAATGAGATGTAACTAGATCATGCAGTCAATGATCAAAGTCTACACATCAGTCACTAATAGGAAACCTCAGGAGTCAGTACACTGACAAGCAAAAGGGTAACAATGTATTGATCGGAAATGCCATTAATGTTTGATAGGTCCCAGAGATACCCAAACAGAATAGACCCTGAAACAAAGAAGAAGTAGTCAGAACTTTCCCATTGAAATCACTGACAGAGTTCTGACCACTTCTCCATTCAAAACGTTTCAAGGCCCAGTTTCAAGATAGATGCTGGTCCAGGAGGTGGGACAGCACCTATCAAACATTTATTGCATATCCTATCTATATGCCATCAACATTTGTGGTGGGGAAACCCCTTTAAGTCTTCTATCAACTAAAAATCAAGAATTAGTCATTTTCCAGTTTAATACAATATTTTTCCACTTAAGAAATAATCTTGGCGAAGATTTACCTATATCTACCCATTGCTACTGCTAAGGAAAAAGAGATCATAGAATATATCAAAAGGGGCACAGGCAGATGAGTATATAGCCCTACCTACAAATCACTAGTCAGGCCACACATGCAAAATTATTTAAGAAAGAATGTTTTTAGATCAATATAGAAGGGGAATTTGTACTGTAACAGCAGTGAGACCGCAGAACTCACTACCAGAGGAACTTAGTCATAGTGAATTCACTGAAAAAGTTCAGAAGGGACCTTCATGCATTTATAGCTTTCAATAATATTACAGTATACAGTATTACAGTTATAGTACTAGATTTCTGGAGAAGGTTGTTGACCAGGGATTTATTCTGATTTGGAGTCAGGGATGATTTTTTTCCTCTAAGATGAGAACAGTTGGGTTCTTCCTAATGGAGTTTTTTGTCTTCATTTAGATCAACACTGCAGGATAATAGGCTGAACTATGTATGCATCTCTTTTTTAAGCTTTACAAACTATGTTACAATGTTACTATATTACTGCCTGGAAGGAAAGTAAAGTAATATTTAGGATTTCCCTGGTTAAAGTTCAGAATGGAGACTAATATTGAAAATGTACACTGGTCCACCTACAACACACCACAAAACCTAAAGCAGTAATGGTCCGGCTTTAGTTGTTCTATAAGTTAGCATGAGCTGACTAATGTAATGTAATTTTTTGAATGTGGGAGAATGTGGAATAACTTAGTTCCAAACATACCATAAAGGCAATAAATGCAAACAGATAATAGTAAAACATTTTTTCATGTATTCCACTAACAATCTTGCGGATTGTAAGATGGTAACCAAATCTGTCTCTCTGATGCAGTTCATCCATACAGCGGTATTCAAGTGGCTCTGAAAGATAGCCCTCTGCCCTGACCATTCTGTCTGTCCCTGACTAGAGAATAGGGCATCAACAGTTTTTTGCCACAAAATACACCCAAAAAATGTTGCCGCTGTATTGGGACATCCAGAGTCGTCCAGAGTCTGCAGAAGAGAAAATTCCATGTACAATTTATGTAATTGACTAAAATAGTGCTGCTCCTAACGAATACACACAACAGCCTATCCTTAAAAAATTACCTGAAATTTCAAGTACTCTTTAAAGTTAAAATTAGGCTTTCGTTTTTAGCACTATAGAGTCATACATTAAACAATATATACATATTTGACATCACTATGCATGGGAGAACTAAAGGATTAAGTTTTGGGGTTTTTGAATTAACAAACACCTATAAAACAATATTGAAAAAAAAAAACAGGAAACTATTTTCAAATATTGACCATTTCCTTAATAGAAACCAACAAATTGAAAAAATAAAATAAAATAGGTGGGGCTTTAAGATAAGGAGTTGACAAAGAAACAGCTGAAATTTCACCTTTGGAATGCAACATATTATTAATAGAAACTTTGCTTTATGTATGAAGACAAGAAGAAACATCCTCTATCGTAAAAGAGCTAAAGTTGTTTTCTAGCCACGTAAGGATATGTTTACACGTGGGATTTTTCTAGTAAAAGAATACAGCACAAAATCTATGACAGAAATCCAAAGTGATAAACTCAGATTTCTGCTGTGGATTTTCACTTTGTCACTTTTGCCACTGTTTTGGCCATGGATTAGCCTCATTTCAGAATTGAACTGGACTTTGCATCTACAAAGTGCGATGACTCTTCTTTCCCAAGAACGGATTTTAAATCTGCAGTGAAACAGTTCACGCTGCTGTTGAGTGTGAACTATGGTTCAGATTTCAAACAGATTTGGATGTGGGATCCAATATGGAATCCACATCAGAATCCATCATGTGCATGGGAGCCAATGTGTGACGTAATGCTAGGATATTAAACTCTTTACTGATCAACCCCCACCAAATGTTAAAATGAAGGAGCAATAACAGGAAAGTACTTTGGCCCCTTCACAGATTTTCCATCCACAGCAAAAGGAGGTGTATCAAGTCCTGTTCACAATGCAGATTTCTACACTGATTGCAGTGTAAAACCCAGATGTATTCCATGGTCTTTCTGGAAGCCTTTATAAACTGCATATCAAAGATACACATTTTCTCAGTAACAGCATTGGACTGGGTGCCTATGGCCACCAGTGGAATTTCATTTTGGGGACCCCCCAGTGGAGTTGATTCTGGGGCCCACCAGTTTAGTTGATTCTGGGGGCCCACCCTACAGGTACTGTACATGCCTCTTATACTCTGCCTCTTGATTTTTGCCTCTTTCTCTCTGCCTTTCTGCCCCTCCCTAGGATGTGTATGCAGTTCAAAAGAAACTCTAGGTCTGCCATGCTCCGGGGCCTACCAGGGATTCCCCTGTACCCATGCTCAGAAATAAAAGATACTTTCATACAGTAGCAACCAAGTCATGTGTGCAGTTATTATTGATATTTATTTATATAGCACTATTATATCCCACAGCACTGTACAGAAATTGTCATTATTCACATTGGCCCCTGTCCCCATCAGAGCTCACAATCTATACTCCACATTAACCTATTAGTATGTTTTTGTAGTGTGAGGGGAAAACCAGGGTACCTGAAGGGAATCCACACAAGCAATTTCTAAATTTTAAATCTCTGGATCTGATTTTGGAAGCCTTTGGCCAAATAAGAAGAATAAAAAGTGTAGTTTTATTCTCTAGTGAGTTAATTTCATTAAACATGCAGTATTAAACTAGAAGCAGAATGCTCAGTGAAAGCTATTGAGGACAGAACAGCAAAACCTTGGAAAAGTTCTGACCTTCAGTAGCTTGATCATAGTGGTACTTACCTTTTTCACCTCAGCAACTGAATTCAGGCTGAGCAGGAAGCAGACCTCCTTTACAGAAAAGAAAAAATGGCATTTCGGACATGCACGCAGCACGGTCCCTGGCTGCAGATACTCACCTCTCCTCGCTCCCTGCACTGTCTCTGCTGGCCGCTGAGTGTCGGCTCTGTGAAATTTAAAGGACCAGCGTGCTGGTAATTGCATAATTGCCGGGTGCTGGTCCTATATTGCACAGCCTGTCCCTGACCCCTCCGCCAGATTCCAAGTGCCCTTGTGTCTAATTCCTGATAATCCATGTACCCGCTGTCTACATCCCTCGCACTCACAAAAATTGAGATGTAACTAGATCATGCAGTCAATGATCTAAAACACAAAGGGAGACATGTATGAATTCTGGTGCTGACAGGCCAGTTCTAAATCACTGTAAGGCAATATAAAATGCGGCAGAATGTATGAACCTGTTCTTCTGCAGTTCATACATACAGGCGTATTCTAGTGGCGCTGACAGATAGCCGTCTGCCCTGACCGTTCTGCCTGTCCCTGACTAGAAGCCTGCCTGACGATTTTGTACCGTACAACACCTTGGCTGGTACTGCAGGTAAGTTGTCCCAGGGGTAGCGTCCTTGGAGTTGCCTGTTGCAGCAAGTCCATCCCGCCTTACGGTGGGCTCTGGTGAAAACCAGCGGTCCCTTAGAATCCATTCCCTGGTGTGGTTTATACCATCGCCTACTGTGGTCCAGAGGATCCACTACTCCAGCCATTACACATGGCAAGGCAAAATGGAAGGATTGTTTTAACAATCTAGACAAGAATGGGGGTATTGTGGATCACTATAAGAAAAGGCCCCTATCATCAAAACATTTCTCTAATTGTACAGGTTTATACTACAAAGTCTTATAAATGAGTGCGAGAAGAGATTTTGTTTGCCAAGTAGCGTGTCAGAAAACTGCCTTGACAAATATTTGAACTTTAGATGGCAGCCAGTAGAAAAGCTTTTAACTGTAATCTGACACAAGAATTTTGATAGTACATTCTACTTACTGAAATAAGGGAAAAGATTAACATCAGAGAAGGCTAGAATTCCTAGATCACATCTACGAGAATCAATCAGTGGATACGATATTTACCTGTTGTAAGCAATGACAGCAATGGGTCATTGGACTGAGAAACAAATTCATTTTTTTACAGAAGAGGGCTTTAGGCCAAGGATACAAAATAAAGAAGCCACATGGTACAGCAAATACAATTATATTTGAGTTAAAAATAATTGCTTATTCTGTTTGTAATGCAGAAACATTGATTCACTTTTTACCTCATATGGAAGCCATATATTTGGTGCCATTTCTATAAAGCAGGTAAAGTTTTATATGTTTGGGAAAGGGTTTCCTCCTTAAACAGCCCCTTTAAATGGGTGTTCTCACCATGCTGTTTCACAAAGCCTGCTCTTCACAGCCAGTTTCAGGTTCCTTCTTCTTGCTTAGGCTGTGGTTGTTTCTACAGCAAATGTCTGGCATCTCAGCTCTGCTATTCCTAGATAAGCCTCTTAGAGGGTCATTGTTGGTGGGGGGGTCTAAACAGCACTGTACAAGACTACATAGCACTAAAAGGTTACAATTTATCAGTGACATCACCATTCTGACCAGGGTTCTAGAGTCTGTTAGAGCAGGAAGAGGTGGTCGGTAAATAAGGAAGGTTTGTGTACACAAGCAGTGAATAACAACTACTCTAGCTCTGAAAGGAAGCAAAATCAGAACAGCAAGGTATTGGGTAACAGTCTTTATTTACCCTTGCCTACATATTTAAAACTGATCAATGAGATGAGAATACCATTAATGAAAAAGCTAAAACGTTCCTTGATGCAGAAGTACTGCAATGACAGAATCATCAGTAAGCAAAGCAACACGGTGTCTTAGTGGTTAGCAGCACTGGGGTCCAGGATTTAAATCCCACCAAGGAGAACACCTGCATGGAGTTTGTTTGTTCTCTCTGTGTTTGTGTAGGTTTCCTCCGGGTCCTCCAGTTTCCACCACACTCCAAAAAACACACCAGAGTAATTTGGTATTAAGACTGCGTGGCCAAGGTAAATGATAACAATCTCTGTACAGTGCTGTGGAATATAATGGTGCTATAAATGAGCAAAATAAATAAAATAAAATCTAATCTGCATGTCTATGATACAAAACACAAATCATTAAAAAACACAATCAAATGGGTTGTTACCATTAAATCACCGTCAACAGTGATCTGTACATATTGCAGAGAAACCTACTAACCTGTGTACGCAGAACAAGCAAAAATAAGTATTAATTAAAACAGTAAAGAGATAAATAAAACAAAAAAAAGCCCCCTCCTCTCTGACAATCAACAATTTTAGGTATTCTGCATGACACAAATGTATGTTGCTTTGGAGTCAGGTGCTCAGTCACATATGCTCATGTCACGTTACCCACAACTAGAAAACATTACAACGGGCATCTAATTTTTATGTATTGTTCTACCTTAAGGCCGTTTACATGGCAATGGATAAATACCGGTCGGTTTATCCGACCGGTATTTGTCCGGTTTGTGTGCCGTGCACACGGCGGCGGGCGGTACGGCTTTTCTCCGCGATGAGCCGAGAAAAGCCCTCCCCCTTCACATTCAATTGCACATATACCGTCCGGCTTTGTGCATGCTGAATGTTGCTTGGGCGTCCCGGGGGCGGAAAAACCGCCGGGTGGAAAACCTGTGCAGTGGGGACTGCTGCACGGGTTTTCTATAGAAGCCCATTGTGCTCGTTTGCAGACGGTTTTTCAGACGATCTGCAAAACCACAAACCGTCTGAAAAACCGGCCGAAAACCCGTGACGTGGGGACATGCCCTTAGCCTTATCTGCTTTTGTACTTCAATAATAATCATAGATGTATGAATGCATTTGAAACACATTTAAATGACCACTAAGTTTTAACAAGCTTTGCATTAATAAATAGAATGATAAATTCTAATAAATTTGATATTTTATAAAAAAAAAAATGTTTTTTTTTTCATTTATAGACTCTGTCACTTCCCCCTATCCTAAACCTTTCTTTCTCTAAAAAAATGTGCAGAAATCCATCTTGTATTTATTAAAGGATCAGGTTACATGCTGCCCATAGAATTTTATGAAGGGGGAAGGGGGAAAAAGTTAACGATAGGGATGAAAAAGTCAGAGAGAAGGACAAAAAAAAAGCCAACTACGCACCTAGTAAGAAAAATAATTTACGGGCTTACACTTTTAAAAGTTTTTCCCCCAAAATTTTCCCCTCTATGCTACTGCTGATTCTGAGGGTGTGCTACAGAAAAAAAAGGGGAGAAGAATTTTTTTTTCGTTTGAATGTGTTTTGGGACATATAGCACTAGCTTCATAGTACTAGAGAAAACCCAAAAAATTAGAAAAGGGGACGAAAATCAAAAGAGGCCCCCGCCACGCCAGTTTTAAGGTGCATTAAATAGTGTATAGGCGCCTAAATAAAGAACCTGAAAAAAGGTCTTGGTACCCCTTGCATGTACAATTAAATGCGCCTAATCTAGGCACATGTACATAATCCCCCAAAAAATTGGGGAATCTCCAAAAAAAAAAAGAGAGTGACTTTTTGATCACTATTTTTAATATTTTCCCGTAGGCAAACTTAAACTCTATCTTCCCAAATTTAATGAATTTGTATTTTAAAGATATTATCTCTTTCTAGAAATTTGGGCTTTGCATAAATATCAAAAAATGAAAAGTAATGATGAACAAACCTTTAGGAAACTAGAGGAGAAATCTTTTGGGGATTTAACAATTGCAGGTTAAAGGGAAAAGGAGCCCCCCATAATTCTAGATATACCTTTGCAAATTTTGAAACCAAAATTAGGAATACCCCCCGATTCACAATAAAATCTATTGGTTTACATTTGTGGAAGTAGTAACACGATATAAAGAAAATAGCACTCAGACGAAACCATCTTTTTTAAAATTTTAAAAATGGGGGGAAAAAGTATATTGCAGAATTACAATAAAAAGGGAATGTAATAAAACCCAGTGACAAGGGTGGAAATTTTCATCTTAAATAAAAGTGAATAGAGCGAGGTTGAGAGAATACTGGTGATTCAAAAAATATGAGAGGTTTCCAAAAAACCCAACTAATGAGTATCTGAAGGAATTAAAAAGGATTTTGGATCGGGGAATTGAAAAAAAAATTAATTACTGGGGGAGAAAAAATTTTGCTAAATGTGAATCACTATTGCTACCTTTTATGCTTACCAAAAGTGCATAAAGAGGTTGTGCCAATCCCAGGAAGACCGATGTCTCGGTAGAAAAAATGTAAACAAGGCCCCTAGAGTATGTTGAGTTACTAATGCCCTTTGTCACTGGCCTTCCTTCATATTTTAAAGATACGAAGGATACTGTGATGAAAATTAATACTATGCGGGCGAGAGACACTTCTTGCAAGTTTAAGTTGAAGCCCCTTCGTAACATCAGACGGTCGGGGCCTTTAAAAGCAATCAAGTTTTTTTTAAAAACACAAGGGGGTACACAATTTATGGACACAATGATTTTTTTTTTCAGTTATTGGATTTTTTTTTTGAACTAACTTTTTTTGTTTGATGGCACCTTTTTTTCATCAGAAAAAAAGAAGCAGCCAGGGGCCTGTCTGTGCCCAAGTTTTGCTAATCATTTTTAGGTTGGGGGGAGGTGATTGTTTTAATTTTAGGGGCCTTTATTGATGATTTTTTGATTTTTTGGGATGGTAGTGAAAAATTATTCAGGGGTTTTTGTATCTAGACTCAATGAAAATGAAAATTGGGATAAATTCACTTTTTGAAAAATTTGGGGGAAGAAAAAAAAATTTTTTTTGGGACTTGAAATTTATGTTGGATGAAAAAAAGCAGATTCAGACAAAGAATTCGGAAAAATACGGCTACCAATAGTTTTTACATTTTTCTAGCTGACATCCCCCTTCTCAAAAAAGGGGTTCCCATAGCCAATTTTGAGGGCTCTAAAAACTGTTCCACATTAAGGATTTCAATGAAGAAGTAAAATTTAAATGCCTTTTTCAGGAAAGGGGTTATCCAAAAAAAATTTTGGGAAGGTGTTTTAACAGGGCTTTTGACCAGTGCAAGGAATTTTTTAATCTAAAAAGAAGAAAATAAAAACTGATTTAATTCGTTGTATAGGTACCTTTGATGATAGAAAAATGAAATGAGAGCTATATTAGAAGACTTGGGAATTCTAAAGGCAGACCCAGTATTCTTGAGGTGTTCCCCTAAATACCCAAGTTCACTTATAGAAAGGAAAAAATTTAGGGATAATTTGTACATACCCTTTTTGGGGAATGGAAAAAAAAACTGGTTACAGTCCCGGTGGTAGGCTCATTCCTGTGGAAATTGTTCTTTTTGTCCTTCATAGGAAAAACTAAAGAATTTTTTAATCCCAGGATAAGAGAAGATTTTGAATAAACAATTCATAAATTGTAAAAAACCAAGGGGTGATTTAGGGGGCTATGTGTACTTGCCCCAAGTCTTTGGGGGAAAAAACCATACAGATTTTCGTCGTCAGTCCGAAACTTTGAGAATATTAAAACTAGAGGTGACACTCCCCTAGCAAACACTTTTTGGAAAAGACAAAAGGGGAAAATAGAGGTCTAAAATTTTTGGGGCACTTTGTAAAAAAAGCGGGGGATAGAAAGGGCAAAGGAAAGTATTTTTGTTTAGGAAGGGGAAAGATGGATTACAAAAGCAATAATTTGAAACCAAAAGGGCCTAAATGAAGGCTTTTCATTTTCGGATTTTTTTGATTTTGTGATTCCTATAAATAATTTCTGAAGAAACATGAATATGTGTTAAGTAGGTCAAGTGGGTATAGCCGTTGGGAATAATACTATGGAAGCTCAGGTTTACACATATTTTTTTTTCTCTCCCTTCCATCTCCCTTGGCCCAGTGTGGTCTGGGGGGCTGGGGGCCCCCAGGGAATTGATCTTGGGGGGCCCAAACCCTATTACATAAAATATTACCCGGCCTCTGGAATAACGCGCCCCTTTTACCCCCATAAACAGTGTGCAAAAAAACTGTTTTGTAGTACAATAGCAAAAGGTCACACATTGTCCAGTCTAACAATAAGACACAGGGCTTTAAATATCCATCCATATCCCCCTCCACCCCCATCAATATCCCCCTCCACCCACTACAATATCCACCCCCCCCCCCAATACAATATCCCCCTCCTCCCCCATACAATATCCTCCACCCACATACAATATCCCCCCCCGCCCCCCTACAATATCCCCTCCACCCCCATACAAAACCCCCCACATACAAAATTCCCCTCCACCCAATACAAAATTCCCCCCCCCACCCCCATACAATTCCCCTCCCCCCACATACAATATCCCCCCCCACCCCATACAATATCCCCCACCACCACATACAATACCCCCTCCACCCCCAAAAATATCCCCCTCCACCCCCCTACAATATCCCCCACCCACATACAATATCCCCCTCCACCCCCAAACAATATCCCCCCCCCACCCCCATACAATATCCCCCGCCACCCCCAAAACAAATCCCCCGCCCCCCACAAACAAACTCCCTCCACCCAATACAAAAATCCCCTCCACCCCCATACAAATCCCCCCACCCCATAAATATCCCCCTCCCCCCACATACAATATCCCCTCCCCCCACATACAATATCCCCCACCCCCCACATACAATACTCCTCCCCCCCCCTACACTATCCCCCCCACCCCCAAGACAATTCTCCCCCACCCACATACAATATCCCCCCCCACCCCATACAAATTATTTCCCCCACCCCCCATACAAAAATCCCCCTCCTGTTTCCCCCTTTGGGTTTCAACTCACCACATTCTAAAATAAACACCACAAAAAGTAAAAGGTAACTCCTATCAAGGGTCAATCAAGAAACCCTGGACGCTGCTTATACGGGCCCATATAACTACAAACTCCATATGAGACCACATAGGGTCAGATACCAGCTCAGTATAACCCCCAACCCCCCAAAAATGGAGACCACATAGCATCAGACACCAGCTCAGGTATAACCCAAACACTCCAATTTGACCCCAATAGAGGTCAGGGCACCACTCAGGGATAACCCACAAAAACCCCCATATAGAGGGCAGCACCAGCTCAGTATAACCTACACACCGCCATATAGAGACCCCATAGAGGTCAGAACCACCAGCATAACCTAAACACTGAATATAAGCCACATGTGTTAGACACCCGCTTTGGTTTAACACAAAACCGCCAAATAAAGACCAAATAGAGGTCAGACACCCCGCTCAGGGATAACCCGCAACATCCATATAGGATCACATAAGGGCAGACACTAGCTCAGGTCACATACATTACAGTGAATACAGCACTGATCCAATATAGAAGTAAAATCGGGGACTCCTGGGGATATATATCTGATGAGTCGTTCTCTTCTCTTGAGCGTTTTATTTTCTTTTCCTTGCTTCATTCCGCCCCTCGTGATGACTTGTCCCGGCCACGTCACCCCGCAGAAATTACCACAAATATCTTGAATCCCCCCTTTTCCCGCATCTCTTTATCTATTCCCCCTCTTCAAAACCCCGGGGTGGGGGAGGGTACAAAACATAAACTTAGAGGCTGTATCTGAGGGGTTGGAGGGTGGGGGAAAGGACTAACCCCTGGAGATAATGTACACAGGGTGCTCCCTCTCAATTATATTACCAAAGGGGAACAAGACCCTAGGGGAGGTAGGGAAAAAGGCAAGGCCCCAGTCTGTAGGTAGGTGGGTTTCCCAGTAGGGAAGCTGTAGGTATTAGGGTCCCCTTTTATAGGCTTCAAGCGTTAGGGACCCCTTTAGTAATATAAAAGGGGTTAGGGCTTCCCAAGAATAGTATACGGGGTTAAGGCCTCTTAGGTATTCGAGGCAGTTAGGGGTCTCCTTTAGGTAGTAAAAAGGGAGTTGGGGCCCCCTTTAGCTAGTTGTTAGGTAGTCAGGGCCCTTTAGTATTTAGGAGCCCGGGCCCCCCTTTTTAGCGGGCCCCCCTGTAGGTAGTAAAGGTCCTTTTTGGTGCCAGGGCCCCATTGTAGTCAGGGGCCCCCTGTAGGTGGCAGGGCCCCCCCTTTTATCAGGGGCCCCCCTTTTGGTCCCCGGGCCCCTTTGTAGCAGGGCCCCCCCTTTTTAGTCAGGCCCCCCCTTTTAGTCAGGGCCCCCCCTTTTAGCCGGGACCCCCTTTTAGCCAGGGGCCCCCTTTTGTCGGGCCCCCCTTTGTAGCCAGGGGCCCCTTGTAGCAGGGGCCACCCCTTTTGTCAGGGCCCCCTTGTAGCCTGGCCCCCTTTTTAGCCTGGACACCTTTTTGTCAGGGCCCCCTTGTAGCAGGGCCCCCCGTAGCCAGGGCCCCCTTGGCCCGGGACCCCCTTTTTTGGGCCCCCCTTTTTAGCCAGGGCCCCCCCCCTTTTGCCAGGGGAAACCCTTTGTCAGGGGGCCCCCCTTGTAGCCAGGGGGCCCCCCCTTTTAGCGCGGGACCCCCTTGTAGCCAGGGACCTCCTTTAGTCAGGGCCCCCCCTTTAGCCGGGACCCCTTTAGCCCGGGCCAACCCTTTTTTGTCAGGGCCCCCTTGTAGCCGGGACCCCCGTAATCAGGGCCCACCTTTTAGCCAGGGCCCCCTTGAAAAACCAGGGCCCCCCCTTTAGCCCGGGACCCCTTGTGCCAGGGCCCACCTTGTAGCCGGGCCCCCCCCCCTTGAGCAAAGGCCCCACCCCCCCTTTGCCAGCCCCCCCCCCTTGTAGCCCGGGGCCCCCCTTGTACCAGGACCCCCCCGTATTAAAAAAAAAACAACGCCAGCAATTACCGGCCGGGCTCCTGCTCCCGGCCCCGCTCCTACTGCCGCCCTGCATAGGCGGTGCGGGGAAGTGGACGTCCCCGCGCCGCCTACGTCAGCAGTAGGGGCCGGCGCCCGGCAGGCTGAAGGTGTTAGGCCTTCAGCCTGCCGGGGAGATCAGCGGAGCGCAGCGCTAGTGGCGCCATGCTTCTCTGACACCGCGCAGCCCCGGTAGTCGGGGACATTAGTCCCCAACTCCCGGGTCGGTCTCTGGGCGCTCGGGACGCAGGGTCCCGGGCGCTCAGAGAGTGGATGCGCGGCCGGGCCCCGGGGAGCGACGGTACTGCCTCCGGGGCCCACAGCGGCTCGGGGGGGCCCACCGGGGGATTCCCCGGTCCCCCGGCGGCCAAGTCCGAGCCTGCTTGCGCCCCCCCTCCCCACTCCCTCCTCCTCTGCCTCTATGTTTTTCCCCATTTTCCCTGGGTCCTGTAATGATGATAGGTATTCATCATGTGAGGCCACGGTTTCTATTTAACAAATTAGGGATGCATGTATATTGCTTTTGCAAGGAATGTGCGCTCGCATTGTTGTGGCAAGCTGCGGCCCGGGAGTGGATTGGTACCTATTCATGTATGTACCTATCTATGTATAGATTTATTGTTTCTGCTTGCAGCGCTGATCTAGTGCGAAGTGGATGCAACTGTATGCAATGGCGGTTGAAGATACTGATATATTTTGCATGCTCCCATATTTTTGCATGCTCCCATTGTGACGTGGTGAATTGGATGGCTAGCTGTGAGCCGTAAGAGAGAATCTTCAATGGGGAAGTTGTGAGGTCATAGAGTTTACAGCATTATTAAAATGAATATGAATATTACATGTAAAAGACAAGTGGTTTATGAAAATAGTCTTGAGACAATACTAAACAGTACAATGGAACATGTATTTAATTGGGCCTGCAGCTCTATTAAAATGAATATGCATATTAGATATATAGGAGAAGTGCTTTATGGGAAGATAATATGACAATAGTCTATTGTACAATGGAATTTATATTCCCAATGAATATGCATATTAGACATTGAAGAGAAGGGGCTGATGGGAGTTGATAAAGTTGGTAGTGTGCTGTATAATGTGACACCTATTCTGCTCAGTTCATTCTAGGTGAGCCACGCAGTTGCAATAATATGAGAGAAGTGAGACGGAAGCCCATCACAGTCAGGGCTCAGGTGTCTGTTGGTGCAGTGCGTTGGCGCAAGCCCGTTATGGAGATGGTGAATTTGTCTGAAGTTTGTTGGCTCATGAGAGCATGGTGGCAGCTTTAGCAGCACATGTTATGAGTGTGCGTGCAGGAGAGCGGAAGGGGGAGTGGGCTTTATGTGGACTCTCTGATGGCTAATTGGTGAGCACCTGAATGGGGTGTTTACCTAACACGATATAAAAGGAAGTGAGCTCAGACCACATGTGATCGGACCTCTAAGCCCTGATGAAGCCAGGTTAGCTGGCGAAACATGTCGGCGAGGTCAGATATGACGTTTTAAATTGTGATTTCTCACCTCTGTCTACAAGTGTCACCTGCTGCAGGGGTGTCACAAGGGGGCCTTATTTGTTCAGTGTCCATGAGATTGGGGACGAATGCACAGATGGTAGGCTTGGGATCCCTTACTGGAATTAGTAATTTGCTATAGATATAAGGCTATCATGTTAATAGGTGGTGCTCCACCAGACTTGATAATAGAAAGGGAGGTATTCCCTCTTTCAGAAGCAAAAAGGGTTAAATGGTGAGGTTAGAAATCAGGTTTTTAAATAGTGTGTATAGAGGTTAAGAGTTACATATAATAAAAGTTACGTTTTAGTGTTTTACAGAGAACTGATAGAGTTTAAGTTTGCCTACGGCAAAATAGTAAATATAGTAATCTAGGCACATAGCACAATGTAGGCGCATAGGATATCATCACTTTAGGCGCATCCAAATGTGTCATGTCTAGCGTATAATGCACCTAGTTTTGGTGTATGACAGTTCATTTATACAGCGAATAGGGCATCAGCAGTTTTTTGGCACAAAATATACCCAAAAAATGTTGCCGCCGTATTGGGACATCCAGAGTCGTCCAGAGTCTGCAGAGGAGAAAATTTATGAAAAAATTCCATGTACAATTTATGTAATTGACTAAAATAGTGCTGCTCCTAACGAATACACACAACAGCCTATCCTTAAAAAATTACCTGAAAGTTCAAGTACTCTTTAAAGTTAAAATTAGACTTTTGTTTTTAGCACTATAGAGTCATACATTAAACAATATATACATATTTGACATCACTATGCATGGGAGAACTAAAGGATTAAGTTTTGGGGTTTTTGAATTAACAAACACCTATAAAACAAAAATGAAAAAAAAAACAGGAAACTATTTTCAAATATTTACCATTTCCTTAATAGAAACCAACAAATTGAAAAAAAAAAAAATAGGTGGGGCTTTAAGATAAGGAGCTGAAATTTCACCTTTGGAATGCAACATATTATTAATAGAAACTTTGCTTTATGTATGAAGACAAGAAGAAACATCCTCTATCGTAAAAGAGCTAAAGTTGTTTTCTAGCCACAGTAAGGATATGTTTACACGTGGGATTTTTCTAGTAAAAGAATACAGAACAAAATCTATGACAGAAATCCAAAGTGATAAACTCAGATTTCTGCTGTGGATTTTCACTTTGTCACTTTTGCCACTGTTTTGGCCATGGATTAGCCTCATTTCAGAATTGAACTGGACTTTGCATCTACAAAGTGCGATGACTCTTCTTTCCCAAGAACGGATTTTAAATCTGCAGTGAAACAGTTCACGCTGTGAGTTAATTTCATTAAACATTCAGTATTAAACTAGAAGCAGAATGCTCAGTAAAAGCTATTGAGGACAGAACAGCAAAACCTTGAAAAAGTTCTGACCTTCAGTAGCTTTTGAAATGTGTTAAGGACATAAGTCTCCTATAAAAAAGCACTAACCATTTTACTTCCTTTTTAGGGCAAAAACACTTTACAAACCACAAATATAACTCACGTTTGAACAAAATGTTAAATGTAGTAGGAAAAATATATTTTGATACGGAATCTGTACTATTCCTAGCATCAAGATTAAATGACTGCACTCATTTTTTCCAAATGTCTAAACACATTTTCCAACAAGATATTAAAAAATGAGTATATATTGATGTTAAACTTTTCTTGAAGGGAAAAATGGAGATTCTCCTGTAAGAAACAAAAAAAACATACCATTATATTTTTTGAACCAACTATATTGAACAGTAGTTTCACGGTGAAATTACTTTATTGCTTCCTGCAGTTGCATACAATTATTCACAAACAGGGGTGAACAAAAAGCTTTATGAGGTTTATAGCTATAGCATCTCACAAAAGTGAGTACACCCATCACACTTTTGTAAATATTGAATTATATATTTTCACGGAACAACACTAAAGTTATGACACGGACACGATGGAAAGTAGTCAGTGTACAGATTATATAACAGTGTAAATTTAAGTTGCCCTCAAAATAACTAAACAGAAAGCCATCAATGTCTAAACTGCTGACAAAAGTAACAAAAGTACCCAAAAAGTGCCCAATTTGCCATTTTCCCTCCATGGTATCATGTGACTCGTTTGTATTACAAGGTCTCAGATGTTAGTGGGGAGCGGGTGTGTTAAATTTGGTGCTATCGCTCTCACACTCTCTTATACTCGTCACTGGAAGTTTAACATGGCAGCTCATAGACATTAACTGTGTGAAGATCTAAAAAAAGAATTGTTGCTCTACATAAAGATGGCCTAGGCTATAAGAAGATTGCCAGCACCCTGAAACTGAACTTTATCATGGTGGCCAAGACCATAAAGCGGTTTAACAAGACAGGTTCCACTCAGAACAGGCCTCACCATGGTTGCAGAAAGAAGTTGAGTGCACATGCTCAGCGTAATATCCAGAGATGAGTGCTGCCAGCAGAGATTATGGGGGTAGGTGGTCAGCATACGAGTGCTCATATGCCGCACACTGCATCAAATTGGTCTCTATTTCTGTCATCCCAGAAGGAAGCCTCTTTTAAAGATGATGTACAAGAAAAGCCCACATACAGTTTTCTGAAGAAAAGCAGACTGAGGACATGGATTACTGGAACCTCCTGTGATCTCAGTCCTGTGGTCCTGATGAGACCAAGATAAACTTATTTGGTTCAGATGGTGTCAAGCTTGTGTGGCGGCAATCAGTTGAGGAGTACCAAGACAAGTATGTCTTGCCTATAGTCAAGCAGGTGGTGGGAGCATCATGGTTTGGGGTTACATGAATGCTGCCGGCTGTAGGGGAGCTACAGTTCATTGAGGATACCATGAATATCAATATGCACTGTGACATACTGAAGCATACTGAATGATAATGACCCCAAATGCACCTCCTGACCACTCAATTGCTAAAGAAAATGAGAGTAAAGATGCTGGACTGGCCAAACATGTCTTCAGACCTGAACCCTATTGAGCATCTGTGGAGCATCCTCAAATGAAAGGTGAAGGACTGCAATGTATCTAACATCCACCAGTTCTGTGATGTCGTCATGGAGGAGTGGAAGAGGATTTCAGTGGCTGCAACCTGCGAAGCTCTAGTGAACTCCATACCCGAGAGAGTTAAGTCAGTTCTGAATATAATGGTGGCCACACAAAATATTGACACATTGGGCGACATGTACGAATGTGTCATTTTCACTGTTCTGGTGAGAAATGTACTGAACCAAAAGTGAGTGTTCCGCCTTTTTTCCCTATGTATGGTGCCTCGTTCAGCCAAATCTGGCGTACTGTGCGCCAGACTCAACACTTTGTAACGCTCCAAAGATGTGTGTGGGGGGGGGGGGGGGGGTGTTGCACCACAAACATCATATTAGACACACTTATGAATGTGGGACTGCAAAGCTAGGCGCATAACTGTTCTTAAAGCCACACTAAAATTAATGTGCTCTGCCTGACTTGTCGTAATGGAACTAGATTTGCCATTGGGGCAAAAAAATATCCTTATTTCTCAACTTACAGCACTAAAATAATGAAAACTAATTTATGTTAATTATCAATTTAATGAAACCAATACAGCTTCTACCGTTAATCCTTTTCTCAATCGTTGTGGATTTACAGAGTTCATGTATTATTATCAGTGAATATAAACATATCATAACAGGTTATAAATAAAAGAAAAGCCATTAGAATAGCATGTCAGTGAATACAAACTGTAGTAATGATCTTGCATGTTGCACCCCAAGTCTCAGCGAGACCTGTGCTGTGCCAGCTGACCCACTGACCTATATTTTTCTGAACACAAATTAACATACTTGATAAAAGTTAAAAAAAATGTATTTTGTAAGATTTTAAGTATAAAAAAATAAAAATCTCAACAAAATGTTAGTATTAACATAATACATTTTAAATTAGAAAACCAACTCAATGAGCTGTTTTAAACTCTATAGATAAGAACAGAAGCTCATTGTTCCATGGTTTAGCAAAGTGTCCTACTAATGAATAGAATGCAGCAGCCATTGTCAAATTCTGGCATTCATTTATACACATGTTTGGCGTATTACTAAAAAAAAGCCACGAGAAATGGAGTTGAGGCACGAAGTTTCATACACTTTGCCCTTTGCGCATAATTTGTCCATTTTCACTTAGGGGTGTACTCACTTTTGTTGTCAATGGTCTAGACATTGATGTCTGTATGTTGAGTTTTTTTGAGGCCCCACCAAATTGATTCTGTTATACAAGCTGTACACTCACTACTTTACATTGTATCAAAGTGCATGTTTTCAATGTTGTCCTATAAAAAGATATAATACAATATTTACAAATATATGAGGGGTGTACTCACATTTGTGAGATACTGTAGGGCTTCTACTTGAATTTGTCTGGTCTTGTTATTCTACACGGCATAATGCATAATTCATATAATGGAGGCATACATCCACCTGCCTCAACACAGTTGGTGTAAGAAGAGTAGGTGACTTAGACCTGTCACGGTTAGCCTGAATAAAGCATATTTTTATAAAGGGTTTAAGCAATAAAACATGCATGGTTATCCAATTCCATTTCAGGACGACTTTGTTTAACTTAAAAAAAGTTGAATGTATTACCTAAGTACTACTTTAACTCACAGAAGCTACTGCTGTTGTCACCATTATCACTATTACACAGAACTGATACCATTCATGGTGTCTTTGTTGGGAAATGGTTAATCCAGCCATGGATTTTGCTACTGCAGAATATTCATAGTTCAAATTTTCATGCCCACAAGTGTCATTCAGCTGCTTCTGAGGCCAGCACAATATTGCCATTACTGCACTAAAAGAGTAACAGATCAAAATATAATCATAAAGGATATCAAAAAATATAAAATATGAAATAATTTTTATAGATTAATTTATCTGAAAAAGTAGCACACAAACATACATTAAAAAATATGATCATAAAAATAGGAGAGGTATACATATACAAAAGGGAAGGTTAAATCATGATTAAGCCAAAAAAAGTGTATCACAAAGATTTGGAAATACATACAATTTGGATATATCAGATTGATAAATCTATGAATTAAATGGTATCAGAAACACAAAAAAATAAAAAAAATTGTATACATTTTTTATGTATAATAAGGCAAAGTGCCAGTGAATTAAAACAGTGCCCCACCGTAAAAGAAATACAATATATATGTGATTCGATATCTGCACTACAGAGAAAATAAAGTGCAAATAAGGTGCTTCAATAAAGAAAAAAAAATCACACAGATGAATCAACTATGATATCATGAGTAAGTATACATTATGTACATAGAGTAAAGCCTATGACAACCAGTTGCCCAAGTGTAAAATATCAAATAGGATTCCATGTCTCCTAAAAGAGACATGGACTCAAAGAACAGGGGCGTAATATCAACACTTTAAAAGCATTGGTGTGAGCTCATCTGGAATATACAGTTCAGATCTGGGCACCAGTTCAAAGAAAGGATGCCCTGAAGCTGGATAGTTACAAAGATGAGCAACTGATAAGCATCCCAGTTATGTGGAAATGTTAAAGGAACTGAACTTTTTCACCTTGAGAAGATAAGTCTAAGAGGAGACACAATTAATTTTTATAAGCATATAAATGGACCCTGGGGAAAATATTGTCAAAAACTGATTTATGCAAAAAAGAAAAAAAAACAAACAAAGAGGCACTTCCTCCATCTGGAGCAAAAAAAGGTTTAATCTCCAATGGCAACAAGCCTTCTTTACCAAGGACTAAGTTGGTCACAATAAGAACAGCTTAGGGCTTCAAAATAAGCTTAGCAATTACTTAAAATAGTATTAACACTAATGTATAAATAACGAATTCTTGTTTTAATGTTATTCCAGCCAGACCGCCACTTGGGATCAGGAGGTTGAAGTTACCTTTCTAGGGCAGATTGATTCATATTTTGTGTGTTTATATTTATTTGGATCAATATGGGGAAACAAAGTTCGAGAGTTACCCGTTCCCCTCCCTTTAATACATAACGCCCCCTTTCCTTGGTTGGACATGATACGCCTTTTTTCAACTGTACTAACCAGAAGTCAGGGTGTAAGCTGTAAGTGAACTTATTAGCAAGTTTTCAGTTTTCCTGTAACTCCACAATGAAAGAAATTAAGCATTATAAAAGCCCTGACTTTCCCCAATATTATGTAAAAATTAATTAACAAGAAAATGGTAAAATATATTTCTAAACAAAAGATTCCCTTTAATACCTATAAATTACAAAATATAAAATAAATGTTGCATTTAGGAGCAAAGTGTGTTTGAAAATAATGAGAGATTGTGTGTATTCTAGAAAGGAATGTAATGTGAAAGGACCATTAAAAAATTTAAAATGTATGCTTATACATCACTAAATAAGTTTGTCAAATCTCCATAATTTCTCATATGTAAGTTTACACTAAGATACTGTTTCCACATTACCCAAATTCTAGAACCATGCAGTACCTTACCTAACTAATAGTGTTCTACAATAATTATACATGAATGATACTCCTCCAGTCAAAAAATAATTCTGACATAGTGTTCTTAAAATAACCATTCAACAGAGTGCCTATTGTTTGTGTAAAGTTGCATACAACACACAAATAATTAAAAAATTCCATGCCATCCGATGCAATGCAAATTAAATCCACATAAATAGACATGGGGCATGATTTATCCAGTCATAGTAGCTATCAGATCAATGAAAGTTGAATATGTGTCTAGTGGACCTATGCAGTTATAAAATTGTTTTTTTAATATTACATGTACTCCATAAATATGCACTATACAACTTGCTATTGGTACCATTAGGTAATGCAGACGTTTTTTTTTCTTTTATAAAATAATTAGGTAATGCGGAAGTTACTTTTAGAGACAAAAGAATTTCAGAGGTCAAAACAGCGGAAACTCAGAAGGTTTGACATAATACCGAGAAAATGCAGTAATTCCATTAATAGGAGTCATCTAAATAATGTATTTTCACAAACAAACCAATTAATTAATTCAGTAATGCTAACACATTCTTTTAACAAGTAAGAAATGCTTTGCTGGATTTCAGACAATGTCAGTGAGACAGTTTACATATTGTTTGCATTAATTTTAATGTCAAACCAAGCATAAAGACAGATGGACAAAACATTTTCTGAAGTCTCATCTGGATTGTATCTGTTTAGGCAGGATGACTCATAGTCTAGCAGAAATAGCAGAAATAAATTCTAGAATCAATAATCATAAAAAAAAAAAAATAAACCATCTATTTTTAAATCTAAGCGAAGAATCCACAGCACTCCAAGCAGAATGAAAAAACAAATCCTTTTTTATTCACCCATGCAACTTGCAACGTTTCAATCCCACAATGGGATCTTTCTCAAGCAATTTGATAACGAAAATAGGGGGTTTATAAAACCCCAAAAATGTGATAACAATCCATGATTAACAATTAACACTCGTGATTAAAATACGCTTTTAACAGTGGTACAATATATTTTTATACGATCATGTTTAAATAATACACTATTTATATCATTCCATTTTTGAAACCCAATATAATCCTTATACACACATCAAAAAAGTGAATAATAATCAGAATTAATCAAAATTAATAAGTAAAACACCTTAAAAGGATTATTATTAAAAATAAAGAACCACTAAACCCTAGAAAATAAACAAAAGTCGAAAACTGGGCCCCCTTTCAGCGCTACTGCCGCAGTCAATGACGTAAAAAAAAAACACATAAATTCCCCCAATTCCCCCCGGGTCAAAAATACGGCAATCTAAGGCCAATGCGTAAAAAACTCCGCGCCCCTTGGGGGAAACATACTAACCCCAAACAATTATAGCTTTTAGGGGTTTAATCTAAAATTTTTTGCATGCATTACCGCCTTCAAAATGCTTTTAAAACTTAACTTTTCTCCGGTAAAAAAAAGGGGAGATGCGCGCACGCGCATTATGAAATAAAAACGAGTTTTCCCTTATCATTTTGAGAAGGCACCCTTAGTATGCATAAACGCTGCGCGAGTTTTCCCCCAATGCCCTTTAAATTTTGGGCCAGTTTTTGTGAAAAGGGGGAAGGGGCAATCATGTTTTTTTTTTAACTTTGACATCGCAGTAGCGCTAAAAGGGCCCCGGGGAGTATCGACTTTTGTTACCCCTCTAGGGGTGGGGAACTTTATTATAAAAAAACCCTTTTTACGGGTGTTCTCACTTATTAATTTAGATCAATTCTGATTATTTTTCCCATGATTTTTTGACTTTTTTGGGGTTACTAAGGGTTTATAGTTGGTTTAAAAAAAAAGGGGAATGATATGAAATATGTTTTTAAATGTTATCACATGACTGTAAAAAAAAATTGATTGTATCACTTTAAAAGCGTATTTTTAAACCCACGAGGGGTTTAATTGTTAATCATGGATTTTTTAATCCCCCTTTGGGGGTTTATAAAACCCTCTATTTGCATGAATCACATTTTTTTGAGAAAAAACCCTTTGGGGGTTTTTTAAAACCGTTCCCAATTGCATGGGTGAATAAAAAAGGATTCTTTTTTTTTCATTCTACTGGAGTGCTTTTGGATTCTTCCCCTTATACTGTAAAATTTTGGTTTCTTTGTCAGGACCCTTTGCCGCTGGAAACCCACTATAATTTTTTTTTGGCCTGCAAGAGTGCTGCATTTTTTCTTTTTTTCTTTTTTTTAACTATCTATTTTTCCCTACCCAATTCTATTCTTTTGCGAAAAATTTTTGGGGGGGAAAGGGGGGTTTTGAAAGCAGGAAAAAGGGGGTCCTTCTTTTTTGCTGTGTGGTGTTAAAAGATTTTGGAAAAGACTCATTTGGGGAAGTGGGGAAAAATTTTAAAATTCCACTCCAAAATTCTTAAGCAAATTTTAAGAAAAAGGGAACCACCTCTTTCGTGTCCTCTGATCAGGTGGTCAGAAAAATTTTGACAGCAAATGTACGTGTTGACAGAAAACTGTCTGACCACCTGGAAATCAACTAGAATGAATTGAAAGTGTGTCTGGAAATGGCCTAGATTATGAAACTAGTAAATTATTTTTTTAAAAAATTTCTGATAAAAACGGGAGCAATAAGCCCTTGTAAAATTTGATGGAATCCATATAAAAATGGTTTTGTGAAACAATGATGTTTTGGGGGGAAATAATAGGCCCAAATTTTTGTTTTTAGTAATAAAAATGGGGGGGGGTTTAAGCTAAAGGCTTGGGGGCCCCCCTGGTCCAATGGGCGGGACCACTTCTTTTTAAAATTAACGGGTTTCCCTACTTGGTGTAAACAAATGTCTGTATTAGCGTGCCGCAGAAAATTATACGCTACTCGTCCAAACAGGAAAACCTATACAAAATATCCACATATAAAATATTAACATTGGTACATAACTGGCTTTCAAGTGACACATATAAAAATCATGGTCCCTTGGGGGGATGTAACTAGTTTTCTAAAGGGAATCCTTTTTTTTTTTTTTTTTTTTTTTAGTTTACCGTTTTAGCAAACAAAGAACAAACAAAGAAGCTTTTCCTGTTTGGGCGAGTAGCTTGTGCGCTCTCTATTGGCCTTGCTGGAAGAATTGGCTTCTTCCTCGCCTTGCTTCCTCCGTTCAGCAGGTACAATATTAAGTTGGGTGAGCAGACTGCTTTCCTAGTTCAAAGGGACAGGAATACGGGGGAAAAACACAATTAAAATCATTTCTTTCATACCACGCGCAACGAAATATGGCAGAGGCCGCGAGTGCATAGCTCTCTCTGCCCCACCATACATCTCAATTGTATGCTCTTTGCAAGGTCACGCATATAATTGACCCCCATATGGTCACTGTATGGCGGTAATATTGGTAGAAGTGTAATGGTTTGGGTTTTCCCCCATTTCCGGGAATCCTGTTTAGGCTAACTAAAATTCCGGGAAATTTGGGTTTTATTAAATTTCAATTTCTTTCTTCCAAGCTGGTAAAAACCTTTTGGGGGTAAATTTAGATGTGGCCTTTTGTAAAGGGGTTGTGGTTTTGATACAAAGAGGGCATGGTTGTTGCAAATTTTTGGGGTGGCATGCTATGCGCCCCTTCACCCCTGGCTCCCCCCTAAAGGGCCCCCATTTAAAAAAGGGTTTATAAAAGTTTTTTTATGGTCCAGTTTCGGGACCTCACATACCAAAAATTTGGAGAAAAATTGAAACATAAAAAAATTTTTCGGGGCTTTTGGTTTTAAAAATTCCCCTAAAACATAGCAAACTCCCAAATTTTTTTGTTTTCGGGAACTTTTTTTTTAAAGCCGCCTTAAACCTTTTTTAAAAAATTTTGGTTTTGACCCACGGGCAAACCCTTTCCCATTCCCCTAAAATTTTATAAATGCCCCCCCCTTAAATTGCACATAGCCCTGTTACTGGTTTATCGCTTGTCCTTCCCTGGACTACCAATTTTTGGAAAAAAACTAACCACTACAAAACAAAAGAACACTCCAAAAAAACCCTGCCATTTTCAACTTTTCGGGAACCATCATCTAAGTTGCTAAGTTTTCCCCATATGCTTCCCCAGTCATAGCATGCAATGTTTGATTTTTTTCATTTTAAACTTTTTTAAAGAAACAAAACCCAAAAAACATTGAGGGGTTTATACACATAAAAAATGTCAGTGCCCCCTCAAAAACCCGAGAAAATGTGTTTTTTAGCATCAGCAACAATTTAACAAGCGCCCTCATGCTTTCAGAAGTTTTGCCCAAATAAAGACATGCCCACCCCCACTTTTCCTTAAAAGGGCACCGCTCAGGTTTTTTTTGGGTTTTTTTTTTTTTTTTTTTTTTTTTTTTTTTTTTTTTTTTTTTTTTTTTTTTTTTTCAGCGGTACAGGGTTACAAGCCTCTGCATGGTTACTCAGCTGATCCCACTGGTTTTTTCTAGGGGGTTTTTCAGGCCCTCCTTTTTGAGGAAACCAAAAGTTTTCCAACAGCCCCTTCCCTTTAATGATGCAAACCTAAATAAAACCTAAAAGAAATTTTTGTCCATGAAGATAAAAATTTAAAGCCCTGTTTTTCAGTAGGGGCATAATGCCCTTGGTTTAAATTAAAATTTCCCAACAAGCGGGGCCCGGTCAGGGGAAACCTTTTCACAAACTGTGGGGCCCATTTCTGCTTTAAACGAAACAAAACCCTGCCAACACTGTAACACTACCATCCCCAAAAAGGGCTCATCGGGAGGAACAGGGGGCTGATGCATAGCGCTCCCCCCCCGTGAGGGTCTCCAGCATTGTTGGCCCCATCTTTTCCTATTTAAAGAGTAAAATTGACTTTCACCCACTAAAACACACTGGGGACCTTTGGGTTTTCTTCATTCAATGTAAAGCCCCCCTACCCCCCAATGCAAACAATTATGTCTGTCCTCTGGTTTTGGTCAGGTACCCGGGCCATTTTTTTTAGCACAAAAGACCACGCTAATGTAAAAGGTGACAAAGGGCTACTTGAAAACCTTGGGTTTTCCTCCCCCTTTCCCCTTAAAGTGTCTGAAGTTGTGTGGCTTTCATAAAACCATTTTCCCCGGGGAAATTTTTTTACAATGAATCACCCAACATGTTTATGGGGCAAAGGATGTCCACTTCGGGCCCCTTTCTGGGGCCCTTTTCCAGCCCTCATTTGTATTTTTGTTGCAACTTGCTGAAGAAAACTTTATGAAACTAAGCTCATTGTCCACCTGAAACATCCTGTATGAAACCTAAACCCAGGGACAGGAAACTGTTACAATTGTAAGGTGTTGTCTTGCTTTCCAAAATTTTAAAAAATTTGAAAAACCCATGATAAAGGAGACTTTTTAAACCCCAATTAAAAATTGTTTCCCTTTAAAATTTTTATTGGACAATTCAGGTTTAAAAACATTTGTAAAATTTTTCCCTTTAAAGCCCTTTGTTAGAGATCACAAGTTGTGTAAAAAGACTGAAGCACTAAACAGTTAAAACATGTGAATTCTAAATTTTAAGAGTTTGGTTTTAAATTTAGCAATGTTAAATCGTGGAATTTTAACCACAAGCCAAATATCAATAACTTTTTGAGTAGTATAAATTGATTGTTAAAAGAATGATTGTATCAAGTTTAAACCCAAAAAATGGTTTTAAACAGAAATTTTGCCCCATACGGGTAACTTAATGTCAGCCCAGTTACACCAGGCAAATAAAAAAATGTATTTTTAGATCTTTTAAAAATTTTCGGGAACCTAAAGCTGTAATATGGCACCCTTTAAAATATTTTTTGGACATGCAGAAATTTAGAGGGCAAATCGAAAAAAAAAAGGTCCCCCACTCCTAGCAGCAGAATAACTATAACAGCAGTGGGTAGTGGATCCACGGGACCACCGCAAGAAATATTGTAAGCCACATCTGGTTTTCACCGGGCCCCCTATGAAAGGGCCCAAGGTGAGCTCGCTGCGGAAAATGAATCTCCAAGGCCCAACACTAAAGAGGGGCGGGGTTTTCCAAAAAAATTTGATTCGGTGACTTTTGGGGCGGCAAATTTTTCCCGACAAAATTTTTTTTTCGGTCCGAATTAAACATTCCGGACAAAATTCGCTTTAAAAAAACCCAGCGATTTCCAGACTGAAACAGACCTGCGGGTGCTGTAGAACGTTGTGCCATCTTTAATATGCAGGGGGGAGAGGGGTTTTTTGGTTTTCAAAACAATGTTTTTTTTTTTTTAGTATGAAAAACGCATATGACTCCCCGACGCCTTAAAATCACTTCACTAAAAAATTTCCCCCCTGGGCATTTAAAAGGGGGCCCAAAACTACCAAAAAATTTAAGGGGGAAAATGTACCCCTGATAAAGTCAGGGCAGGGGAAAGTTTGGAAAAAAAAAAACGAGAGCTACGATCCAAACCCTAGCGTCAAAGAACACAGTATAGGTTTTCCGGAGCCGCCACAGATCGCAGCACGTAAGGAACGTCAAAAGCGGGAAATCACCCTGGGGAGACCACAGCCAAACCCGATGCATCTACCGGCTAAGGGGTTGACCACACCCCTGGTCATACACTTTTTTTCCCAATAAAATCTGACAACCCCAAAACAAAAATTTTGGGGGGTTTGTCACCCCACAACCCCCCAGTTTGGCCAAAGGCCCGGGAGCAGGGGAGGGGCTTTCCCCTCCCCCGTCCTCAAAACCCCCCTCTGTCCTGTTTTTTTGCCCTTTCCCCCAGCCCGAGAAAATACTATTTGCTTTGGGCCTCCCGCGCCACTTAAAACAGTGAGGCCAAATATTTGAGGACAGTGGGCACAAAAAAGGTGCGCAAAACCCTCTGCTGCTTCTTGCAGAAACGGGGAAAAAGGGTGAGGAGAGTTGCAGTGGGGGGGGTTTTTGTTAAGAAAAGGTCAGGCCCTTTGGGGCAGCGCAAACCCCTTGAGGAGGACGGGGGTTTTACAGGCAAACCCCTAATGGATGAAACCCAACACACAGGGAGCCCCCGGGGGAAGCAGGCGAGGCTGGGAAAAGTTTTTATGGGGCCCTAAAATTTAAAAAAGGCAAAAAAGTGCCCCCCAAAAATTTATTTCCCCCCCATGCCTCCCCCTTGTGCCCCCTTTTCTTCCCCGGGATGAAATGGCGCCCAAAGGGTCGCCTAAACCCCGATAACCCCTTGTCCCAGCCCCCGGAAGCATTCCGTTATCTCAAAATTAAGTTTAGGAGACCAAGGGGAAAAAGAAGGAGGCTTTGCATGACAACAAAACTCGGAAACTTGGAACCCGTAGAAGTTAATTTCTTGGGGCGAGAAAGTAAAGTTTGGGGGGGCCTCACTACTGGTGCTTTTGAAAGCCATGTGAGGGAAAGAGGCTGACCCCCGACCAACAGTGGGCCCAAAGGGTTTTATCATTATCAAAAAGGGGGAAGAGAGCACAGCTTTCGGGGTCCAAAGGGAGTGGCGCAGCCCTAAGTCCCGGGAATTTTGGCCGGGGTCAGCAGGGGGGGCAAAAAGGGGCAATTTGGAAAACCAAACGGCCCAAAGATTTAGACCCACCCACTTTGGGGAGGTCCCAGAAAGTAGCGGGACAGAGACCCCACGGGCAGGGGGCGGGAACAGTCGTCCCCGTGCGTACTTTGGGGTAAAATTCACCTACCCCCGGGGGTGTCCATTTTTTTTCTAAGAAACCAAAAGGGGTTTAACATGGGATATGTCGTTTTGGGCCAAAAAAGTAAACCGTGACCAGGGGCCTAACTTTTGTAAACCAAGGGCCCCCAACAAACATAGCAGGTCCCCCAAACCTTTTTTCAGATGTTGGTGGGCCATCCTATCCCAACAGCTGTTAACACCCATTGGGACACCTCCCCCTTTCAGGCAGTCATTTGGGTTCAACCCAACTCTGCCCAAAACAACTCCAACCCCGTCTATTACATTTATCTACCGGTCCAGATACCCGACCCCCCTCACCAGGTGGGCCAAACAGCGTTCACCGAGACAATTTTCCAAGAGAAAGCATTTTGCGTCTAGTCATCCCCCAAGTGCAGAAGCTGACCTTTCTCCCCGTCCAAATTTGGTGGGAAATGCAGTCCCTCCCTTTTCCCCTTTTGGGGACCCCCCCCCCCCCCCCGCCCCTTCAAAGAACTGGGCCCGGAAACTTGGCATTCACTTCAGCCTTGTAACGACACCCGGGGAGTGGGTGCTCTAGACCACCGCAAGCGGTGGTAGCGAAAACCCCCCAGGGGGCGTGGTCTAAGTAGGGCCCCGGGTTTTTACCAGAGCCCGTCGCAAGGCAGGGTGGACCCCTTTTTGCGGGGGTAGTCCTACCAGGTCAAAACCCCCCGGGGCGACAAACTTTCGGTGGCAGCCGAGGCGCAGCGAGGTACCCCAATCGAAAAAAAACGAAACTCTAGTGAAAGGGGCAGGGCCAACAGTCAGGGCAGGGGGGCAGAGATTCGGGTCAGGTTTAAAAAAGGGAGAAAGGCGGGTACAAAGGGGAAACAGGAACTGATTAACAGGTGGAACTTGATGAACAGGAATAAATATATTAACGGGGAAATTGGGTGAACAGGAATAAATATATTAACAGGGAAAAGGGTGAAAAAATAAATATATTAACAAAGGGGGGGTTTTGGGGAAAAAAGTATAAATATATTTAAAAGGGGGAAATTTAAAAAAAGAAAGGCGAGGGAATTTTAAAGATTTTTTATGATCCAAAAGGGGCAGGATGATTCCCCGGGCGAACGAAATTTACACAAGGGAAGGGAAAAGCTCCCATCAGGTTTTTTCAAGTCTTTCACCCATCGCAAGAAATTTTAAAAAGGGCCCGGAAACTTTGCATGCACTTCAGGGCCGTTCTTACACCAAAAAATAACACCCTCCTTAAGCGCAGCCGTACACCGGGCCCCCCCCAACAAGGGTGAAAAAACATTTCCAAAAGGTGGAATTTTCCCCCCTCCAAAGGTTTTGGGAAATTTCTCCCATGAACCAGAGAAAGGCTATTAAAGGGTTTTTTTGATGACCAAGCAGACAGGGGTTAAAACCCCTTGTAATTTTTAAAGTTTAATCATGGCGAAACATGCTGACACCTGCCGTTTTTCTCAAAGGGCCCCTTTTATTTTGGGGCATGCTTTTTTTGCAGTCGCCAGGGCTACGGGATGAATAACTCCCTTTCCCCTGCTTCATGTTGTCACGGACAGCGGTAAATGGGTTTCACAGGGACCACCGCAAACGATGGGCCCAAAAGGGCCCCGCCAGGGGGCGGGGTCTTTAAATAGGGCCCGGTTTTCACCAGAGCCCGTCGCAACGCAGGAGGGACTTTTTGCGGCGGGGTCCCCACCAGGTCGCTAACCCCCGGGGCACTAGCTTTCGGTTTGGGAGCCGAGGCCCCAGCGAGTTTCCGAATTCCCTAAGACAAAATGTCAAAGGTCAGGCCAACAGATCAGGGGAGGCGGCCCGAGTTTTGAGGGCAGGTAACGTTTGCAGAAAGGCGGGGACACGGGCAGAAGGAAAAAGATGGAACAGGGAAATTTAAGTACAGGAATAAAAAAATTTAAAAAAAGGGGCATTTATGAACAGGGGGAAATTGGGTGAACAAAAATTAATATATTAAAAGGGGGAAATTTATGAAAAGGGGGAAGTTGATGGGAAAAAATAAAAATTTTTAAAAAGGGGGGAAATATTAAAACAGGGGGAAAATTGATTAACAGGTAACAGGGGAAAGGGCCCCCCCCTTTTTCCACCGTTAAAAGGGGGGGGCCTCCCCTTTTTTCCCTCCAAATTTTTTTTTAAAAGGGGGGGCCTCCCCCTTTTTTTCCCCCCCTTTTAAAAAAGGGGGGGGCCCCCCTTTTTTTTCCCCCTTTTAAAAGGGGAGGGCCTCCCCCTTTTTTTCCCCCTTTTTAAAAAAGGGGAGTTTCCCCCCCCCTTTTTTTCCCCCTTTAACAGGGGGGGGGCCTTCCCCTTTTCCAAACCCTTAAAAGGGGAGGGGCCCCCCCTTTTTCCACCTTTAACAGGGGGAGGGCCCCCCTTTTTTTTTCCCCCTTTTAACAAGGGAGTTCCTCCCCCTTTTTTCCCCCTTTTAAAAGGGGAGGGGCCCCCCCTTTTTCCACCGAAAAAGGGGAGGGCCCCCTTTTTCATACAAAGCCAGTTTTGCAGGGTGTCTTTTTTTGTTTTTTTGGTCCCAAAACCCCGTTTTTGTTCTGAATTCCAGCAACAATGGCACAAAAATCAAAAAAAAACAAACCCAAAACCCAAAGCCTATAGTTATGGTCCCCCTTCAGTTCAAAATTTTCCCTATGCTTTTATTTGAACATACTGGTGTAATCAGAAACTGGATTTCAACCCACCAAAGTTAAAACCCTTTAAAAAAATGTTTGATTGTCCCCTTTTGTCCTTTCCCCAACGGGCTTGGTAAAAGCAGAGGCTTACCGCTCGCCCAAAAAAACCCCCCAAGCCACCTCCCCCAAACCCAAAACTGCAAGAAGGGAGGGGGTATTACCCCATTTCTTTTGCTGCCAAGTAATTTCTAAAAATGCCCTCCCCCAAAAAGTTCATTTTTCCTCCCCAAATGTATAGTGGCGCTGACCCAAACCACATGTAAAATTTTCGGGTGAGGGAACCGGATTTTGGGAAACCCTGGGGAGGGTTTAGGACAGGGGAGGGCCCCCGACCCCCCCGCCCCCGGGCCATGCCAACCCAAGGGTTGTGTCTGACGTTCCCACCGACTCTTTGCTTTGGGGGTTTTCAGTTAAACTGGGAGGAAGTTGGAGACCTAGTCAAACCAAACAAAACCCTTTGGGGGGCTAGTCAGCCCCACGGCCGGGTAATGACAGGGGGCAGTTTTTTGGCCTCACCGAGTGGGCCCCCCGCTTTCAAATCCCCTTTTGCTTTTCAGCGGGCCTGGGCCGCACCATGAATGTTTTTCCACTGCCCCCTCGCAGGTGAAGAGCCCCGTCCAAACCCCTCTGTCAAAATACTGTTTGTTCAAAAAAGTACAGACACTGTTTAAAAGGGTATCTGTTTTAAGGGTAAAAACCACCCTGTATTTTTACTTTCCCAAATGTCCCGTAACAAGCTTGGGGAACCCTTGGATATAAATTGCCTCCACAAAAGGGGCCCGGAAAAATTTTTCTTTTATTTGCCGGGTTTAAAAAAACTGGGGTATTTTAAAATGAATATAAAAAACACAAAAACCCCGGCTTAAAATTTAAACCCTTTTGGGTATAAAATTTTCAACAGACTTTTTTTCTGTGGTGGTGAAAAAACAAAGTTTCTTTTACTTAATACAACTTTCAGAACAAAGCTTAATTTTAAACCCCTTGGGTGTAAATTGCGCAAAAGAATTTAGCAACCCAAAAAATACAGCTACACCCCAAAATTTCTTCTTTGGAGGGAAAAAAACATTTCTTTTAGTGAACCCCCAACAGCAAAAAACGCTTTTAATTTTAAAACCCTTTTGGAAATTTTTAAATTTTTACAAAAGAAAAAATCTGCCCCAAAAATTACCAGCTTTGAGGGGTGTTTTAAAAAGGCGTGTATTTTTAAAGGTACAAAAACAACAGAAAAACTTGTAAAAATTTAAACCCCGGCTATGAATTAAAGGGTAAAAGGAAAAATGTATTTTTTGGGGTGGGAAAAAAAACTTTTCTTTTAGTGACCAAAAACAGCAGAACAACGCTTAATTAACCCCTGGATGTAAATTTTTGGGGAAAAAATTGAGCAAAAACCAAAAAATTTCCACTTTGTAGCTTTTAAAATGGGAGTATTTTACGGTACACAAAAACAGAAAAACATTTTAATTAACCTTCGGTTTTTGAATTAAAACAAAAGGAAAAATGTCTTTTTTGAGGTTAAAAAAAAACTTTTTTTTTAGTGACCACAACAGCAGAACAACCTTAAAATTAAAAACCCGGATGTAAATTTTGCAAAAGAATTGAGGCCCAAACCCAAAAAATTTCTACTTTTTACGTGTTAAAAAAGGGGAAAATTTTTTTACGGGACACAACAACAGAAAAAAAAAATTTTTAATTTTAAAACCTTTGGGTTTTAAAAAAAAATGCTAACCCGGAAAAAAGTCTTTTTTTTTAAGGTGAAAAAAAACGTTTCCCTTTTTTGAAACCCCAACCCGCAAACAAAAGCTTAAATTTAAACCCCCGGATGTAAATTGGGGCAAAAAATTGAGCAACCAAAAATTAAAACCCGCTTTGTAGCGGTGTTAAAAAAGGCGTTTAATTTTACGGGCCCCAACAACAAAAAACTTGTAAATTAAAACCCTTCGTTTTGAATTAAAGCAAAAGAAAAAAAATGTCCCTTTTTTTGGGGGTTTAAAAAAATAAGTTTCTTTTAGTGACCACAGTGATGAGCGTTATGGGTTTACTACGTCATCGGGCCCAAAAGCCATATCGTCAAATTTTCAAAAAAAATTTCCCAAAAAACCGATAATAATTATCGCCCATGACCATTAAAGTCTATGGAGAGCAACAACACCCCCCTTCATTCCCCCAAAAAAAACCCAAACAGGGCTGGAGAAGCTGGGAAATTAAAATCCACAAAAAGTCAAATGGTACGGCACAACTTAAAGGCCCAAAACAATTAGGTTATAAAAGCCCCCAGAAAAAAAAATCCCCACACCATTCAACTATTTCCCCGTCTTGACCAACAGCATGAGGGCCCTTTAAACCCGCATGACCCAAAAAAATTTTAAAAAATTGGGGAGAAGGCAGAAAAGATTTTTAACCATCATTTTTTCTTGAATTGGACATTGAAAAAATCCCTGTCCCTGGAAGGCAGCTGGCCCCAAAACCCCGGGCAGGGGACCCCCAGTTTTAAAAATTTGCCGGAAAAAAGGGAGTTTTTAAAACCACCATTTTAGTTTCCCTGGACATAACTTTTCCCTGTCCTGGGCCACAGCATGACCCCCAAAAACCTGATGACCCCAGTTTAAAAAAAAGTGCCCCGGAAAAAAAGGAGTTTTTCCAACCCACCATTTTGGGGTTTCACTGGACATTAAACCTATCCCTTTCCTGGGCCACAGAAGGGACCCCCCAAACCCTTGCATGGCCCCCCACTTTTAAAAAAAAGGGGGGGGAAAAAAAAGGAAAGTTTTTGAACCCACCTTTTTTTATTTTTACGGGAAACTTAGCCCTATCCCCCCCCCGGGGCCCACAGCATGACCCCCCCAAAAACCTGCTGACCCCAGTTTTAAAAAGGTGGGAAAAAAAAAGGGATTTCTTTCAAACCATTTTTTTTTTAAAGGGGACATAGCCTATCCCTGCCCTGGGCCACAGCATGCCCCTTTAAAACCTTTTAAACCCACAGACCCACAAAGGGGGCACTATGCTATTTTGTACAGGGGAACTCTCTTTTTAGTATATTTTTTGGAACTGACTTTTGTTTACGAATTTATTTGGGGAAAAGTTTTATTTTTAGTTTTAAATTATTCCTTTTTGCTTTTTTTTCAAGTGTAAATCCCCCATAAAAAACATCCCACCCCCCCCTGCATTTTTTTAAAAGGTTATTTTTTTAAAGTGTCGATGTGTTAATCGCCCCGGCACCCCCCAAAAAGTAAAAACAAATTTTCCTAATCATTCCCCAAAAAAATTTTAATTGAGAAAGACATTTGCCCCCCTGGCTTCTGAGCCTGATTCCCCAACCCTTTCCCAATGGTTTCCCCCAAAACCCTGTTCTTTAATTTGGGGGAACAGCCCCCCCTGGGGGATAAATTGGGATGCAAACCCCCCAAATAGGGGGACTCCCCCCCAAAGAAAATTTTAAGCCTCAAATTGTGCAATTTGTGCCCCGGGCCCTGGAAAGCCCTTTTTGCCCTATTTAAAACCCTCACAGAAATCCCCTTTTTTCAAAATCTGTTTTTTTAGGGAAATTTTTTGAAGCTCCCCTGTTGCCCTAACGGTGAGGGGGTCGTGCTGCTGTACCCCTTTTGTTAACCCCCGGAAAGGTCCAGTTTCCAGGACTTACAGGGGGGTCGGTGAGAAAAACCGGGGAAGGTCTGTCTTCTATTAACATCCCAGGTTCACCCCGCCAGGGCCGGAGTTACAGGGGTGCGGGGGTGAGGGGCCCAGGTTGGGGGCCCGGGTTTTTCTTTTTAACACGGTTTAAAAATTCCCCTTTTGACGCAGAACAAAAACAGTCATGTGAAGCGGTGCGGAAGTGGAAGTGTGAGGTAAGCCCTTTCCAAGCCTTTTTTGTGAAATTTAAAGCCCTGGGTATTTCCCTTGGGCCCCCCCGTATAGTGGGGGCCCCAAATAGCTTCATTTTGGAAAATACTGGTGTTTAACGCTTCCTGTTCACCGCTCCCCTTTTTTTCTTGGATTCTTTTTTTTTTTTACAAAACGGGCTGGGGGGGAAATTGTCTCGGAAACTTTTTCTCTGTCCGTGCTCCATACTCCTGTCCTTTCTAAATAACCTACATTTTGGGAAAGTTTTCCTTTTTCAGGGGAAATTTTTTTTTTCCCAGCTATTTTTTTCATGCAAGTTTTTTAGTATTTTAAATTTTGGGAAAAACTTTTTTTAAAATTTAGGAGGGGGAATACCACCTTTTTTCTTTGTTTCTTTTTTTTTTTAATTGTTTTTTAAATGGTTTTGTCTCAATAAAAAGGGAATTGATAGCATGTTAAAGATCTTGAAAAAAACAAGTCTTTTTTGCAATATTGGGCCCTTAACAGTGTCCTCCCTATTCCTGTTTTGACGCCCCCCCATACCTTTGGGAAGCCACTTTTTTGAAAATTGTGAAAAACAAAGTTTTTTAGAAACAAATTTTTTTTTTAAAATTTAGGCCCTGTATTTATAGCTGCATGTCACAGAAAAAATCCCCCCCAAAAAATTAAAAAACATAACCATGAGCCCCCCTTTTTGAAAATTTTTTGAAAAACAAATGTCTTTTAAAGAAAACAATTTTTTTTTATAATGGGGACCTGTGGGTTAGCTGCATGTCCACCCAAAATGCCCCCAAAAAATTTCCCAAAGCATGACCTTGAGCCCCCTTTTTGGAAATTGTGAAGAAAAAATTTGTCTTTTTAGAAAAAAACATTTTTTTATAATGGGGAACCTGTAGTTAGCTGCATGTCAAAAGAAAAAACCCCCCCAAAAAAATTTAAAAAAATGCCCCTTGAGTTTACTTTTGAAAAACTGTGAAAAAAAAAATGTCTTTTTTAAAAAACAAAATTTTTTAGAATACCCCCTTTGTAGTATTTGCGGGCTTTTTAAAGGGGGAAACCCTGACCCAAAAAAAAAAATTAAAAAAAATGACTTCTCAGCCCCCTTTTTAAAAATTGTGAGGGGAAATGCCATTTAAAAAACCCAAACATTTCTTCCAAAGGACCATGATTATTCTGTATCTCACAGAAAACATGCCCCCCAAAAAATTTTTATAAATATGATTCCCCCCAACCCAACTATTTAAAAATTTTGGAAAGGGGAGAATTGCCCCCTTAGAAGCCCATTTTTTTTTTAAAGGGGACCTTTAATTTATAGCTGTATCTCACGCAACTTTGCCCTCAAAACCATTGACAATCCCCGAAAAATTTTTAAAAAATGAGTGTAAAAGGGAAATTACGGTGTTGTCATAAAACCCTTTTGCTGTTTTTTAACAGTCCCTCACAGAAAAACCAGAAAAATTGAACTTTTGGGGAAAAAAGAGAATAAAAAAATTCCCGTAAGAAATGATCATTATAAAAAAAGTTTTCAAGAGGACCCTTTTTTTGTTTGGGAAAAGGGAAAGGAAATAGGGCCGGGGAAAATAATCGGTTTACCCTCGGCAATTGGGGCCAAAAACATCATCAGAATTCCCTGGGCCCCATTCATTTTTGATGGGAAAATCTAACGATCACATTAAACTTTTGGGGGAAAATCCCGTTTGGGTTTTTTGAAAGGGGCTCCTCCAAACTGTGCTGAAGGGGCCCCCTCAGATATGGGCGCGGGGTTTTGGCCAAGCAAAAAAACCCCTAGGGGGTGGCGGGGCGAGCTCGGGGTTCGTTTCCCTTTTGGATACCCAAAGTTATTGGGTCCCGGGGAAAAAACATACAAAAAATCGGGGTTGAGAGCAGATAGTCGTGCACCATGATCTTAAGCTGGTCTCTGGGTGTTGGATTTTGTTTCCCTAAAATTGCATGCGTTTGGGGAGGTGGGGAAATAAAGATTGCCAGAGGTTCCCCCTTAGGCTTTTGCCATCTTGCCCCGCTTTCGGGTGCTGCCGCTTGGCTTTCTTGGCCCCTTTTCTGCTTTTCAGTCGCTGAAAAGTTGTTTTTTTCCCAAAGGGCATTTGAGGAAGTTTAAGGCAGGGCGCAAAACCCGGGTGTCCCCCCGTTGATAACAGCAAGGTCTCCATTTCCTGCATTTTTTTCTTTATTTGGGTGGGTGGAAGGAAAGTTTGAGTTTTGTTTTGTACCCGGGGGTTTCCCGGAGGGTGGCCCCCCAGTAACTGGGTTTTTCATTTTTTATGGGCCCTTTTAAAGCTTGGGGGGTTTATGTTGGAGGAAAAAGGAGGGATCCAAGCATCATGTTTAGAGAAGGAAACCTTGATTTTCCCAAGCCTCTGGGTCGAGGGGGGCCCCTAGCAAAATGATCTTTCCATTTCCTTTTCCCCCGCCCCCAAAATTCGCGCCAACCTCTTTTTCCCAAAGGGAGAGGAAAAATCGGTAAAAATCGGTTTTCTAGGAATACCTTCCCCCTCCCCCCCTCCCTCCTTCCCCTTCCTGGCACAGCCTTTAAAAACCAAACCCTTGGGCTTTTTCCCGAGGGTGATGCCCCCCTGGAGGGTGGCGTCGCCTTGCACTAGCCCCGGCCCCCAACCACTGCCCAATTTAAAGGGCCGATGAATTTTTTTGAAAAAATGTAGGCCTTGTGGATTTGCGGGAAGGGGGAAAGGCTCCCGTTTTTCCGCATCTGTGTCCGTCTCCTCCTTTCCCTCGCTTCGCGGGGGGGGGCCTGTTGTTTTTAGATTGGGCCCCCAAAGATCGTTCCAGGGAAAAAATTTTACCACAAGGGGCATTTTGGGCAAAGGGGATTTCCGCACTTGGGGCCATTTTGGGGGGCTTCTTCAAAACTGGAAAAGGGGGTTTCCCGAGCTCTTTCACCTGGGCCCCCACTCCCCGGTGGCCCCCAACACCCCGAGGTTTCCCCCAACCCCTGCTTTTCAAAGGGCCCTGTGTCCCTTCTACTTTTTGTTAAAAGGCATTGCGCTGCTTTCCCCAATCCTTTGAGAAAGTGGAGGGTTTTGGGAAATTTCCCGCAAAGTTGCCCCCCTTGGAAAAAAGGGGCGGTTGGGTGGGGAGGCCCCAGCTGCCCCTGCCAAAAGAGCCAGGCGGGGCCCAAAGGGAGGGTTTGCGGGCGGGGGAAACGGCAGAAGTGCGGAAAATTTTGACTTCGGCCTTCTCAGCAGGCAGTCCAGACCCGGGTAGCTATTTTAAAAAAATTTCTGGGGAAAAAAGGTTTTTTATGACAGTGGGCCCGGGAAAGGGTGTGCCCGGGCCCACCGATCTTAAAGGGGGGGCCAGGCCCCCATTTGGCCCTTTTTTCGCCCCCCCCACCACCTTGTCTGGCCCCCAAGGTTCCTGTCAAACCCTGCCAAACGCTCGGTCTCGTTTCGGGAAGGTTCCCCAGTCCCGACCTTGTGTGTGGGGCGGTCTCCAAGGGCCCGTTTTATTTCAAAAAACGGCCTGGTTTCTTGGGCACGTGATGCCACCAGAGGTCCTTGGGGGAAAAATGGGCCCCCCCTTCCCCGCGTTTTTTTAAGAGAGTTTTTGCCGAGCCCTTTAGGCCACCCTCCCCCCCCCCAGAGACATCCCCCCAGGGTCACCCCGTGAGTGTTTTTAAAAAGGGTTTTTAGGGCCTTGGCCATTTCTTTCTAGGGCCATGTGTCGGTGGGCAGTTTGGGTTTTCGGCCACAAAATGCAGACAATGCGCTTGAAAAAATTTTTTTTTGATGGGGACGTGGCTGGCCAGGGCAAGGGGGGGGCCCTTTTTTGGGAAAAAAAAGCCTGCTCGAATTTTGGTATTGGGGGAAAGGGAAGGGCCATGAAGTTTGGCCCGGAAAACCCCTCTGTGTCCCCCAGACGGAAAAAAAAAAGGGCCCAAAATTTCCAAGGGGCCCAAAAACCGGGAATGCCCACTTTTAGGCTTTTGGCTTTTGGGATGGTTTGGGTTTTTTTAAAAGGTTTTTTTTTCTGCTCCCAAACTGGGGGGACCCGGAAGGGGTGGCTCTAAGAACCCGGGCCCCCCTGTTACGGCGGGGCGGGGCGTTTAAAAACTGGCGGGAAGGAGAAGGGGGAGGTTAGGTGGGTCTCTGGGGGGTGGTTTGGGTACTTTTGGGCGGACGGGTTTGGGGGGCTGGGAAATGGAGGGTGTTTCCCCGATCCTTTACTTGAGAGACCCTTGGGGCAGTGAGGAACGTTGGTGGTGGCGGGGGGGGGAGGAAAAGGGGGCAGAACAGAGGGTTTTGAAAAGTGGTTGGGCCGGCGTCCCGGGTTTGGGCCCTATTTGGCTAAGTGTTGGCCCCCCATTTTTAACTCTTTCATTCACTGGGTTTTTGAAATTTGGCCCGGGTTTGGTTTGGGGGTTTTTAAACACCTAAGGTTCTTGCCTCTTCTTATGCGTTTACGGGCAAAAGGCGGCATATGACATCGCTGGTGTGAATCAAGAGGCTTGCTCAAAGAAGGCCCAGGCTTGAGAGGTTCCTGGACCTTTTTGACGGAGAAAAAGCGAGGAGCGGGGGCTTCCGCTGACCGTGGCTGGCGGAATCATTTCAGCAGACTTCTGCGACCGCCCTCTCCTTTTTAAAGGCGGGGCCCGTACTGACACTACCCCATCGTCTTCCTCCTCGTCCAGTGATGAAGCGCTCGCAAGCAAATTCTGCTGAAAAGACCACGTTGGATCCGCAATGTCATCATCATCATCATCAACACAAGTGACTTGTCGTCCTGACATTCTGCACCCAGGAGTGCGGGCTACAAGCAAAGAGGGACTGCAAGGCATTGCCGACCGCCCGGGATTTTTGCCGATTGACCGGCTTCCTTCTCCTCCTCTGATGGCATCAGAAACTGGGCGTCAGTCAGAGAAAATCATCCTTTTGGCCTCTTGATCTTTTAACATGCCTTCGAGCCCAACCGCATTTTGTCATCAAAGAGGTCTTCAGAAAATGGATTATCCAAAAGTGGTGGGTACACGAGTTGACATTTGGGCTGCTTCAAAATTGGAAGAATGCTGATGATGCTGATGACGACATTTGTGGGCCGTGACTGGGAGGACGAGGTGGTAAGACTGCTGGATGCAGGTTGCATTAACCACTGAAGAACAGATTGGCGACGTGTTCGTTATGAGATTCACAGGGCCCTGACCCAGCGATGACAGGCCTGACGGTCATGCAACTGAGGGATCCGCGGGGAAATGGTGTTGTCGCCAGCACTGGAAGGAGCCCTTCTCTCGTACCTCTACCTCCATGTCCTACCCCCTATTTGCTCGCTTACCACCTGAATTTCGCTCCATGTTCAGAAAGATAAATAATTTGGAAGGTAGGAAGATTTTTGGGGAAAGTTCTTATTAAAAAGATGGCAATCACAGCTATTTTCAAATCCCTCAAATCAAAACAAAATTGCTGGATTCAAAAATTTTAAATGCAAGGTGGCTCTTATCAACAAAGCTGGCCTGCGCCAAAGTGAAAAAAAAACATATCTGAAATGCATACGGAAAATAAATGGTATTTTTTGGCACCTATCAATTCACCTGTGGTGAAAACAAAATTGCTGTATTCAAATTTAACTGCAAAGTAGAGTTATCAATTAAAGCTTGACTGACCAAAAGTGAAAAAAACACCTGTCTGAAATTTATACGTGATAATAAAAGGTATTTTTTGGCACCTATCAATTCACCCGTGGTGACTACAAAATTGCTGTATTCAAATTTAACAGCAAAGTAGATCTATCAACAAGGCTTGACTGACCAATGTGATAAAAACACCTGTCTGAAATGTATACGGGACAATAAAAGGTATTTTGGCACCTATTAATTCACCTGTGGTGACTACTAAATTGCTGTATTCAAATTTAACTGCAAAGTAGCTCTATGAACAAAGCTTGACTGACCAAAAGTGAAAAAAATACCTGTCTGAAATGTATACGGGATAATAAAAGGTATTTTTTGGCACCTATCAATTCACCTGTGGTGACTACAAAATTGCTGTATTCAAATTTAACTGCAAAGTAGATCTATCAACAAAGCTTGACTGACCAAAATTTTAAAAAAACACCTGTCTGAAATGTATACGGGATAATAAAAGGTATTTTTTGGCACCTATCAATTCACCTGTGGTGACTACAAAATTTTTGGTATTCAAATTTAACTGCAAAGTAGCTCGATGAACAAAAAATTGACTGACCAAAAGTGAAATAAAAAACACCTGTCTGAAATTTATAGGGATATTAAAAGGTATTTTTGTCACCTATCAGTACACCTGTGGTGACTACAAAGTTGCTGGATTCAAATATAACTGCAAGGTGGCTCTATCAACACAGCTGGCCTGCGCCAAAGTGAAAAAAACACCTGTCTAAAATGTATACGGGATAATAAAAGGTATTTTTTGGCACCTATCAATTCACCTGTGGTGACTACAAAATTGCTGTATTCAAATTTAACTGCACAGTAGATCTAGCAACAAAGCTTGACTGACCAAAAGTGAAAAAAACAACCTGTCTGAAATTTATACGGGATAATAAAATGTATTTTTGGCACCTATCAATTCACTTGTGGTGAGTACTAAATTGCTGTATTCAAATTTAACTGCAAAGTAGCTCTATGAACAAAGCTTGACTGACCAAAAGTGAAAAAAACACCTGTCAGAAATGTATACGGGATAATAAAAGGTAATTTTTGGCACCTATCAATTCACCTGTGGTGACTACAAAATTGCTGTATTCAAATTTTAACTGCAAAGTAGATCTTCAACAAAGCTTGATGAAACCCAAAAATGAAAAAAACACCTGTCTGAAATGTATATGGGATAATACAAGGTATTTTTGGCACCTATCAATTCACCTGTGGTGACTACTAAATTGCTGTATTCAAATTTAACTGCAAAGTAGCTCTATTTAACAAAGCTTGACTGACCAAAAAGTGAAAAAAACACCTTTCTGAAATGTATTTCAGGATAATAAACGGTATTTTTTTGGCACCTATCAATTCACCTGTGGTGACTACAAAATTGCTGTATTCAAATTTAACTGCAAAGTAGATCTATCAACAAAGCTTGACTGACCAAAAGTGAAAAAAAACACCTGTCTGAAATGTATACGGATATAAAAAGGTATTTTTGGCACCTATCAATTCACCTGTGGTGACTACAAAAAAGCTGTATTCAAATTAAACTGAACGGTGGCTCTATACACAAATCTGGCCAGCGCCAAAGTGAAAAAAAAAACGTAACTGAAATGTATACAGGTAATAATAGGTATTTTTTGGCACCTATCAACCCGTGGTGATTACCAAATTGCTGTATTCAAATTTAACTGCAAGGTGGCTATATCAAAAAAGCTGGACTGGGCAAAATTGAAAAGAACACCTATCTGAATGTTACTGATAATAAAAGTGGAGTTTGCAAACCCAACAATAGACCTGCAGTTTCTAGAAAAGATCTGTATCCTAATATAAGGCAATGCAATGTCCCAAACAAAGTTTTGGCTGTACAATATCCAGTATCCTTTATTTGAGCTTGTCTGTGTCCGCCCCAGGGGCCCCTCCCCCCGCTCCCCCGTGACTTTACGCAGGGAGATGCTCCTTTAAAATTCTCTGCCTAACTACCTAAAAATCTGCAAATCTCTGATCTAACTAACTTCTAAGGATCACAGCTAAATGTAGAGCTGTCTCTGTGAAAAAAAAAATAATTTCACTGAGCTGTTTGCTGGCTGTTTTGGACAGAGGCAGAGCGCATGTCTACTGCTATGAGACGCTGACACACACTAAAACATGAACAGGAAGGGCTGTTTTTATGTAAAATGAGGGGGCATTGTGATTTCTCCAGCCAATCGCAACCATACACATCCCAGTCATGACGTCGGACACACATCTCACCCTGCTCTATTCTGTAAGCTGATTTGCTGGCGCCAAAATGACAGGAAGTGCCGAAAATGGCGCGATATTAATAGATTATGCACAGGTTTTAACCTAAATTATTTGCGGGGATCTAAAAAATCCGATCAACGTAAATGCCGTGCCGATTTCAACTTTGTCGATAATAATCGCTCAACACTAGTGACCACAACAGCAGAACAACGCTTAATTAACCCCTGGATGTAAATTGCGCAATAGAAATGAGCAACCAAAAATGAAGTGGTATTTGGATTGTAAAAACGCTGTTTCTTTAAATGAATACAACAGGAACAGGCTTAGATAACCCTTGGATATTCAATGTGCTGTGAGCAGATAGCATTAAAATGTATATGCAGCTGCAGTGGACGCACACTGGACTTCAGTTCCAATACCCCACAAAATCAGAATTAGAACGTAAGAGAAGCAGTCTCTGAGACAAGCTGTGACACCCCCCAAAAAATCGCTGTATAAAAATGAGCTCTTCAGTAAGAGATATCATAAGCAGCCGTGGCAGCACCTTCCCTACTCAGTACAGTGCTCTCACTGTACTGAGTAGTGAAGGTGCTGCCACGGCTGCTTATGATATCTCTTACTAAAGAACTCATTTTTATACAGCGATTATGAGCTGTACAGCGTTATGAGCTCCCAGCGACGTGCCCGGACTTATATAGTGCGGTGACTTCACAGAATCCCGCCGGTCTCTGATTGGCTTCATCTCTGCACATGTCATGCAGGCTATGCCCTTCTTCCTCCCAGAGTTCTTTGTCCCATGTAACGCCATGTGCTCGCAGCCATTTTATCACTCAAAAGCACGCTTCGTTCACGCGAAGTACCCCAAACTTCGACTTCGTTCAGAACCGAAGTTTTCCTGAAATTCTAAACGAAGTCCACTTCGTTAGAATCAATTCGCCCATCTCTAGTCATTACCTCTGATGCAACTTGCTTGCGGTAGCTGCCGAGGTGTAGCGAGGTACAGAATCGTATGACGGACTCGTAGTTTGGGACAGGCAGGAAGGTCAGGGCAGGCGGCAGGTCAAGCATAGTCAGGGGATGAAGGCAGGAGGTCTGGAACACAGTTGAGACAGATGCACATGGAAACGCTTTCTCTAAGACAGCGAGGGCACATAGATCTGGCAAGGGTTAAGGGGAATAGGCTGTCTAATTAGGTTCTGCATCCATTGAGAACGAATCACGGGTGCGCTGGCCCTTTAATTTCTACAAAACCGGCACGAGCGCCATAGAGAGCGGGTACGAGCACATAGGCTGACATGAGTACAGCAAGGAACGAGGATAGGTGAGTACATGCCCCAGGACTTCTCGTTATGAGTGTGCCCGCAGCTTGATGAGCTGGTCGTGGTACCATCCGTGTCTCTACTCCTGAAGTGCAGGGAGCAGGCACACCCGTAACAGTACCCCCTTCCTTAGGTTTCCCCCACTTTTTGGTCCAGTGAAATTTAAACAGGAGGTCTCATTTAAGAATTTTGTCCTCTGGTTTTCAGGACCTCTCTTCTGGCCCAAACCCCTTCCGGTCCACAAGATAGTACCGCTTTCCCCTAGTAGTCTTTTCAGCCAGAATCTCCTTGACTTCGAAAACGTTGGTCAAATCAGCTTGAGGGGAAGGCAAAGCGACCTTTCTGAGAAGCGGCGGAGTTTATAGGCCACTGGGTTAATCCGCTGCAGCACTTCAAAAGGACACAGGAAACGTGGACCTAGCTTATACCTGGGAATCTCAAATATATACTTCGCGGATCGCCACACCTAGGGCAAAGACTGAAAGTAGCCTTCTCTTTTTGTCATCTTGACTCTTCATGTTGAAACTGCTTGTTGTAGGCAGCATCACGTCTCCAGCCAGATAGACATAAAGGGCGACATGTATGAACAGGGCTACACCAGAAGTCTGGTGTCTTTTCAGCCCAACATCTAGCGCAGCCCCGGGGCACACTAGAACTGTACGTAGCTATTGATTTCAAGGCACAGTACTGCTGGAACAGGTAAACTGCTTTCAAAGTGGTTAACCTGAGCCAGAATTGTCATTTATGCGCTAGAATGCGCCTGATTTATGACCCACTGTAGACTGGATTCATAAATCAGGTGCAGTCTACACTTTTAATATGCGCATAAAATGGCATCTAAGCACCATTAATCATACATGTTGCCCAAAGTCCCAAACTGGAACATCCATAACAGAGTCATCAGAGGAGATTTGTGGTGGAAGGGGAAGGCAGGAATGCATGCCACAATCTGCATCGGCAGAGTCAGATTCCAGGTGGTTATACAAGAATGCTGCCCAGGGCAGAAGGTTGGCACAGGCATCTTGTCGTGCAGAGACGAAGTGGCGCAAGTAATCGCCCAGAATCTGGTTCACCTATTCAACCTGGCCATTCATCTGATGAAAAGTCCAGATTCACCTGTAAAGGAGAGCAGAGAGCACACCAGAATACTGACACAAAATTGGACCCCGCGGTCAGAGGCGATGTGCTGTGGATGTCCATGCAGACGGAATATATGAAGGAAGAAGAGGCTGGCCAATTTGAGAGCAGAAGGAAGACTGGGTAATGGCACGAAGTGAGAAATCATTGAGAATCGATCTGTAACCACCCAGATAACATTGTTGCTTAAGGAGGGTGGTAGATCCGTGATCAAGTCCATGGCAATGTGGGTACAAGGGGCATCCAGAGTAGTCAGAGGCTGCAGAAGGCCAACAAGCGGGAGGACTTGTTGCGGGCAGACATAGCAATAGATTCAATAAAATCCTTGACATCAGTAACAAGCATGAGCCACCAGTAGTAACAAGAAATGAGATGGCCCGACTTTCGAACTTCTGGGTGCCCAGCCACCAGAGAGCAATGTCCCCACTTCAAAATCCTTTTCCTAAGTGGTGAAAGCACAATTTTTTTCCCAGGGGAACATGTTGGAGGTTGATGAGAGCTGTGGTGATAAGGCGTTCAGGAGGAATTATGGGTGACATGTCAGAAAAGAGGCGCTTCCACGCCATTTTTAAGGTTCATTAAATGAGTGTATAATAGGCCTGAATAAATAAACCTGTCATAAATCTGGCATGTGGTATGCCTTTTATAGCATATTTAATGTGCCTAATTTAGGCATATATTGAAAAAAGGCACATAGTATATCATTGCTAGCATATTTGATGTGCCTACTTTTATGCCTGGCAGAAAATGTGCCTAGTTTTGTTGTATGACAGTTCATTTATATAGAGAATATGGCATCAACGGCTTTTGGGTAGATGGTGCAGCCCTAATGGGACATGTTGGACAAGCGTTCCTGTGTATGTTCCTGATATTCCATATACCAGTACCTTCCATCCACGTCTCTCGACCACGAACCTTTTGCCTGTTTTGACTTTTCTGCCTTGTGATTCTGTACCATGTCAAACCTCGGCTGCCACCACAGGCAAGTCGTGCCAGGAACAGCGACCTGAGGGTTCGCTTGCCACAGCAAGTACAACCCACTTTGTGGCAGGCTGTAGTGAACACCAGTGTCCCTTTAGACTCTGCTCCCTGGTGCAAATTACACCATCGCTTGTGGTGGTTCAGAGGAAGTACTCCACTCTCGTGATAGGCATAGAGCTGATTGCTTCGCAGACATTTCAGAACCTAGTGTACATGAGCCCGATGTGATTCTAGATTGTCTGAGTAGACCAAGACATCATCCAGATAGCTATGACACAAGAGTATAAGAGGTCTCTGAGGATCTCATTCACGAAATCTTGAAAGATGGCTGGAGCATTACATAGATCAAAGGGCATCACTGGATACTCAAAGTGTCCGTCCCAGGTGTTGAATGCAGTCTTCCATTCATTTCCCTCATGGATTCGGATAAGGTTATAGGATCCAAGCAAGTCCAACTTGATTAAGACCTTAGCTCCCTGGAGCCAGTCGAATACCTCAGAGATTAGTGGTAATGGATACTGATTTTTTTTTTTCACAGTTATCTTATTGAGAACTCAATAGTCTATGCAGGGGTGGAGTGAACTTTTTTTTTCTCCACAAAAAGAAAACCAGCACTGGTAGAGTCTCTGGCACCGACAACAGATAGACCCTGCCCTGTGGAGGGCTAGCACCTGGCAGTAAGTCTATAGGACAGTCATAAGGCCGATGAGAAGGGTCTCATCCTGCTTCTCCAAGAATACATCAGTAAATTCCTGATAGGGTATTAGCAGACCTGGCAGTGGTTTTGAAGATATTTGAGGAAAAGCGGTACACACCGGACGAGGTACCACACGACAACAGGAATTGTTCCCATCGAGTGACTTCATCTGTTTGCCAATTGAGGACTGGAGCGTGATGCTGAAGCCACAGAAGTCCCAGAAAGACTGCAGAGGAAGAGCGGTGCAACAAGTAGTACTCAATACTTTCTTTATGCAATGTCCCCACTTGGAGACACAGAGGATCAGTGCAGAACTGGACAGTCACTCAAGCATTCACCATTAATGGACGAGATCACCAGAGGCTTGACAAGACAAACCATCGGAAGACAATATTTAGAGACCAGAGATGCGTCAATGAAGTTCCCATCTGACCCAGAATCCACAAGGACAGAGGCTTGGACCCCAGGCAAGGTGCAGAGTTGGACCAGCATGGAGAGGTATTGTTCATACTTAGGAACGCCTAGTATGACAACATTTGAAGACCACATGTGATAATTACATATTTGCATTTTTACATAGAATCATATCCTAAAACGCATCCACAATCACATTCCTGCCTTAGAAGATTTATCCTCGAGAAGAAAAAAAGTTAAATCCCACAGTCTTGTTTACCTTATACCACCCAAAATAAAATTAAAACCTTCTGTTATAATACAAAATGTTATTCATTATCAGTGAAGCATCAAGCGCACCGCTCCGCAGAGGTATTTAGCATTGGCAAATACATTAATCAAGTATTTATCTGAAATATAACCAATGAAAACAATAATAATATAAATATGACAAATAATTGGCAGATTAATATGAACAATTGAAGCACTTGTTTGTGAAAAGCAGTTCATGAGTATAATATGCAGCATCAAGTATAATGATCATTCACTTAAAACTATAGTTTACAATAAATATTCATTTATACAGATTGTAATGACTGAAACTAAAGTGACCGCACCCCTAAAAAAAATAAATGAAGAAATAAACTGTCAAAACAAAGCCCCCTTAATGTAAAATTCCAGTAAAATTTGTAATAATAGGCTTACATCACATTTAGTCGATTATTTTTCTCACTCATCTTTCAAGAACAAAATGATTATAGAATCACAACATGAACTATTGGAATTGTTTCTCTTTCCCTTGTGCCATGATCTGATCCTCTTCTGTTTTACCTACAATGATGTATAGGAAAAACATTGTTACAATGTTGGCCAAGAAATTAGGAGCAAAAAGCACAAGACAAAAAAAAAAAAAACAAGTGTTTGAAATCATAGACATTAAGAAGTACAACATGGCTGCATAATATAATATTGGTGCAATATTACTGCTACAAATGACTTGCTGCTACTGTATTGTGCATGTATCTCAATTCACTTAATACATTTGGATCACGGTAAATTCAAAGATGACAGTTCTGTTGTAGACATTTCTGTGACTTTTCCATTCATCTCAATAGGGCTGGCAGAATTCCATGTGCTTGCCATGAAAAAAAAACACCCCTGCAATGGAAAGAAACTGAATTTTTACAACAAATTTGCCCAGTGTGGATATACCCCAAATATCTGAAGCAAATTTTCAAAAGAGCTAGGAGACAGACAATTCACACAGAAATCACAGAAACGTGATAAATGAATGGGAGCAAAAATATAAAAAAAATGTTTCAACGCTATCTCTGCAATCAAATTGCCCTCTTGCTCGTACAAGTAAGCGTTCATTTTCTAAAATTACAAAAATGTTCACAAGTAATAAGTTTGCTGTAAATCTGCAGCAGCAAATATGCACTAAACTATGCAGATTTTAATGTCGAATACTCTTTTGTAGATTTAAAACCTAAAAAATACTTTTAAACTTCCTGTACTGATAGCTTCCCAAAACCCAACTACTCCCTAAGGGTCTGTCCACATAGCATGGTTTTCTGGTCGGATTTTCAGACAGTTTGCGGATTTGAAAACCGTCTGGAAACCGACAAGAAAAAATCCCCATACACTTTAAAGAGAACCTATCACAAAGATTATGCCCCCCTTGCTGAGGACAGCACAATCTAGTGGCAGACCTGCTGTTTCTGGCTCTGTGTCCCTTATTCTGTAAGATGCTGTAGTTGTTGAGTATTTAGTTCTCAGCCAGAAAAGAGTCATGAAAAGAGTCAGTTTTTTCAAACCCCGCCCATCTGAGGCTAGCCCCACCAACCTCAACTGATAAACCTATTACTTTGAATAGGTAGAAACATGTTAATAAGTGGCAGATGGGCGGTGCTAGCCTTTGGTGGGCGGGGCTAACACTTGCTCATGAATAAGATTTGAGGGTTAAATGCTCTAAAACTGCTGCATCTTACAGAATAAGTGACACAGAGCTGGGAACAACATGTCTGACACTGGTGTGTGCTGCCCTCAGCAAGAGGGGCATAATCTATGTGACAGGTTCCCTTTAAAAGAAAATCCGTTCGGTTGTCTACACTGAACAGATTTTCAGCCGGATGACTTTTCAGCTGCTGCCGTTCCTAGAAACTTGAAGCATGCACAATCGAAAACCGGACGGAAAGTGTGCTGATTCAATGGTTATGGGAAATGGCGAATCTGCAAACCACGGACAGAACCATCCCCACAAACTGCTGAAAAGACGATAACATACCAGCCGGATTCTTAAACAGAATCCAACTGGCATTTTACCACTGCCGTGTGGACGTATCCTAATAGTGAAGCTTTGTTTCTGCTCCGTGTTTTTTTAGTTCCAGTGATAATATGTCAATCCATGTGATTGATACAACTTGTAACTCCCTGCAGCACTCACCCATCAGCAGAGACTGACACGGGACTGGCAAAGTCTCTTCACAGCAGCAACAAGAAATTGGTAACCATTGGCCCTCATGTAGTATTAGAAAAGAAATAAAGATATATAAGTATTAGATAAGAAATAAAAATGTATCAGATTTATCATGGTGGCTCATGCTATTTAATACATTGTTGCAGTTTTAAACTCTGCAGATTTTGGGGGTAGTGTGTTGCATTGTGATCACACCTGTTTCCCGCAAAGCCACATCCACTTTTCAGTTAGTCATGTCCTGTGTTGAGAAGTTTGCAGAAAGTGTCTAAAGCCAATGTTTCACTTTTTGCCACATTTTAAGACACTTTTCTAGTGTAAGCACAAAAGTAAATGAGGGCCACAGCTTTCTCCTAATTTAAATGAGTGTCCACACCTGCGAATTGTGCTGCACTAGGATTTGAATTCTTCTTCTCCATTGAATTTAATGAGGAAAGTCCACAACAAATCTGTACTATTTGCATACTGCAGATTTAAAGGGGTTGTCTCACTACAAAGATTAACTTTCAACATGTAGGGGACAGTAAATGAAGACGTTTTCAAAATAAATTGCTTTATTTTTTCTTTGTTGAGGAGATAAAAATGATTTTATCAGCTCTGACTGTGCTCAGGTTTCTCTAGGTCAGTGTTCCCCAACTCCAGTCCTCATGGCACACCAACAGGTCATGTTTTCAGGATCTCCCACAGAATGCACTGACAATAATGATATCACCTGTGCAGAATGCACTGACAATAATGACTTCACCTGTGCAATGCTAAGGAAAACCAGAAAACATGACCTGTTGGTGTGCCTTGAGGACTAGGGTTGGGAACCTCTGCTCTAGGTTACCGACCTGGTCTGCACTGCTATCCCCTGCTGTTTTTCTTATCTGATAGCAAGGATGACATTATCACACAAGTTGGCACACAGAACTGTTGGGTAGCTTAAGAGCTTGAGTGTTATCTGATCTAACAAACAAAAGAGACTAATTACTTTCATTCACTTTAGCACTGAAACTTTTCTGTACTTTAGCTTAACATCTCCTGATCTCATGTCAGAGTAACTAGCAGACCTTTGAATACCCATCTGATATGCTAATCACCCAAGGCCTGAATAGGAAGAGACAGGATGTATGGATGAAAGCTGCTTTTGGCTCTGTGAAACAGCGTGATAAGACAACCTATTTAAAGATCTGTGCCACAACTCAATTTCTGCTCTGAAATGCAGAAGAGCATGGATGCAATTTATTACAAATCTATCCAATTGGCTGCTACTATAGTCTACTATAGTCTACTGCAGATTTACCATGTGCATCTCAAATCCAAATAGAAAAGTCACAGCATTTTTGCCACATGTGAAGATACTCCTAATGTAGACTTTGATTGTACTGGTCAACAAATCTTCTTTCTTGTTGATTAATGAAGAGATGTGCAGTACAACATTAGAAAAGAAACACTGACTGCCAGGGGAACTCAAACTGCAATACTGGAGTGGTAGGAGATTTATCAAGTGAATAATAGTTCCTCTATTATTTTATAGCATTTCTTTCCTTTAGGCAATTTCTTTCTGAACTCAAAAAACCCTTATGTCATATGTGGAGCTCTCATTTAGAGCCTGAAATGCAGCATAATTGAAAATTGGATCAGGTAAAGATTGTATTCCCTAGGACATAATATTTTACTTGACACAAAGTGGAAACTGCTCTGCTATATGCAATAGCAGAGTGTTAAATGCCAAACCAATCTTTCCACATGAATATGCAACATAGGTAGGAACCAAAGAACAAAGAACACCACTTTTCTCAATCGGGGAGGGAGGGAGAAAAAATCTTCACTTCATCCTGAAAATTATTAGATTTCACTCCATTGCTTCATTTTCCTATACTGTTGCTTTCTTACTACTCACAAAAAGTTAGGGATATTTGACTTTTGGTTGAAATTTCAGGATGAAAATAAAATTTTGTGGAAACTTTTTTTTTTTTAAATGAACCTGAAACCATCTCTTTAGAATGCACATGTCCAACTTTTCGATGTTTCAGTACTTTTTGTACAACTTGCTGATCTCTAACAAGGAGCTTAATGGCAAAATTCCCAACAGGTGTTTGATCCCTGAATTGCCCAATAAATTTAGGGGATCAATTTGAATTGAGATTTTTACTGTCCTCCCCATCATGCTGTTCACATTTTGAAATCATGAGACCAACGCAACTCCTTCAAATTGATCAACAGTACCTCACCATTGCGAGGCTTCAAGCAGGATGTTCTCAGACAGAAGTGGCCACTGAGCTTAAAGTGTCAGAGTGTCATCAGCAGGTTGTAACAGAGAGACTGGAAGATGCTGCCTGTGCCTGGTGGTGTGGTCAGGTCATCTATCACACTGACTATGCTGATGTAAATGGTTACGAATGGTCTGATGTGACACTTGGTTGCCTCTCACCTCCCTTAAATGTGCCTGGAGTGGTGTGGCATTCATTATCCAGTTCCGCAGGGCATCGTTTACAGTGAAGCAGTCATGAGTGTGGGATGTAGCTAAAGGTCGTCCAATTCTTTACCTTTCTGTGACCTTTCTTCCAGCCTGTCTGTATCACTGTTGCAACCTGCTGATGAAGCTCTGTGACAGCCTAAGCTCAGTGGCCACTTCCATCTAAGAGCATTCTGCTTGAAGCCTCACAATAGTGAAGTACTGTTGATCAATTGTAAGATGTTGTCTTGGTCTCATGATGTCAAAATGTAAACAGCATGATGAGGAGGACTGCTTAAATCATAATTCAAATTGATCCTCTAAATGTATTAGGTGTTTCAGGGCTCAAACAGTAGTGCATGAAATCTACAATTTTCCATTTAAAGAAAGTAGAAATTGACATTATGCTTTTTGCCATATACAGTATATCTGGCTATTAATGTCTATGAAAACATTGACATAGTAGATTTCTCCGAAGTATATACTAAACATGCAATACAAACCTGGTGTGAATAAATCCTAGGGCCACATTCAGACATGGCGGATTTGTTGTGAAAGTTTTCAGCAAATTGCAGGACATGTGAATGGAATAGCTTTTCAAATGAAATCAGACATATCTGTCAGACATACCTCTTGCAGATTTGCTTCAGATTGTCTGCTTGTGTAAAGCTGGGATCCCAAACTCCGCAAGTCACATAAGTGCAAAACCACACCCGCCTATGTAATGTGTGGATGGCGACATACTAGGAAGCATCCGAAGCTGGCAAAATAAATGGAAAAGAACTGGCAGTTTAACACTAAAATAGTAGTAACATCAAAAAATGGCATATAATCTGATAAGACACAGGATTTCTAAATATGGGGCATAGCAGGTAGCAGGGCAGCCTATCTTCAGAGAAGTGTGTCTTTTCAAACCACACAAAGTCTCATGTTGTCCCTTGCCAGCCACACACACTATAGCCAGAAGGTTGGAAGGTTGCTTTTGACATTTGGCCTTCATTGACTTTCCTCCCTTTTTTGGGGCTCCCCACTGGCCATAGCCCACACCCTTTCTGTACATCTTCAATGCTCTTCCACATGGACAACAACTGAACTTGCTTCCTACCTGTCCTGGGCTACTTACTCACTTCCAACCTTTCACCGCCCTCCATCTGAGAATGTAGCCTAAGGCTCCGGTGCCATCTACTGACCACAGTCACTGACGTTATACCCACAAGAATTTGCTGGTGAAGCAGTGACATCATTGACAAACTGTGCAACCACTTGCCACAGGATATGGGCGTGGTGCGGTTGCGAGACTGTGTGACCTCAGACTAATAAGGCTGCTACAGGAGTGTATATGCTTATGATTCTGTACAAATTTGCCAGAAAAATGTCATGCTTTTTTATACTCACAATATAGTAAGGTTTTTTTTTTTCACACACACGAAGTACACCAGCTTTGCATTGCTGGAAAAGCAGCTATACAGTGTTCATGCACTGCCATGTGTGCCAGCATGCATAATGCCTTATATTTGTTTTGACTGGCCATAACTAAACTCCAGCTAGTCTGATGAGAGATTCAATGAGCCATTCCATTTGTAACACTTATATATGCATTGGCTGCTAGAATGAATTGATTGTATGAAGTCATCCTGTTTAATTATTGCTGGATTGCAATACACCTTTGAGACTGGGCTTGAATATGCAAAGGAAAGGCTTGTAAATGAAAGACAAATGTGTCTGGAATGAGTGTTTCCCATTTACAACACATGTACAGATGGTGACGTCTGGAATCAGAACTAGTCATTTTCTCTCTTTCCTTTCACACTGCTCAGTGGAAATGTTCATATACAGCTTTTGGAATATTTTGGCAAAAGTGGATTAAATGCACAGTGGAGCCTGCTATTTAATAGTCTGTGGAATTTGTGTCTGATTTATTAATAATGTTATTCTTCCTGTCCCAAATTTTAGGAAAGCACATCAGTAAAATGCAAAAATAGTGGTAGATGCATGTGCTTGTCCCAAATGAATTCTCCTTATCACTTTAACTAGCAATTCTGCTGGTTAGTAGATACATGTGCATTCTAATGAGATAATCTCATCTAGCATATACACGATTATATATTATATTAGCTCTTTGTTGGTAGTGTGTATAGCTGTCCAGTATCTGAACTGTGATTTAGTGGTACACAGCCTTATCATTTAGGTTCGGATTCATACAGTTCTATTACAGTTCAGTTTTATATGGAGCTGTAGAAGGTCTGCACAGAAGTTTTGTCTTCTAAAAATTGATGGCAGCAACTCATCTCAAAAAGTTGGGACAAGGCCATGTCTTCCATTGTGCACTTCTGTGGCAGACCTACTACAGCTTCATACAAAACTGGACTGTAATACAACTGTGTGCATGAGTCCGTACACTCCATTTAGAGGCATATAATGATTTTTGCTGCTTGATTCCCAACAGACACATGTACATATGAAATCTAATTTCATATGTACAGAGGCACTCTCCCATAGAAGCATTACGTCTAGGCTAAGTGGACTACCCTACAGGCTCTGTGTTCAGCGCTCTGCGGGTACATACTGTGAATCCCTAATTCCTGTAATGTTGCATCAGTTGAATCTTCTTGAAAACTTTATACGTTTACTTTCACTGACAAGCAGGGGCGTTGCTAGGGTCCCAAAACATCCGGGACTCGGGCCCTTAAGTTTTTCTGAGTAGGGCTGGGTTCGCACGGAATTTTTTGCGTCTTATTGTGAACTGCGGATGTATTTTTACAGAGAAAAACCTTCTGTTCCTGTCACTCATTTTCTGCACATTCCACATAGATCCCGTCCATCTCCTCAGCAGTCGCTGTACAATGAAAATCAGCCCTGACAAATTTGCATTTTCAAAACCTCTCACCTATGTATGACACTGTAATACCTAACAAATAAGTCACCAAATAATCCACCGATAAGTGGAGCAAATATACCAGACGAATCAATGTTACTAAAAAAAAACTCCTACAAAACCAAGACCCAAAACTATTACTACTTAAAGATCAAATAATACTCCCAGACCCTGACCAAACGCGACCACCACATGTTATTATCAGTTGTACACATACCACCGCCATACAGTGACCATATAGTGGTAGATACTAATTGTATGTAGGCTCAGCAGAAATATAAGTGATTACACTGCAGTTACATTTAGTGACTTACAGGAGACGTCTCTGAAGAATTGTTCTCTTTTTCTTCTTCTTCTCCATCTGTTCCAGACGCAGTGATGACTTCTACCATCCACAACTCTTCACTGTAAAATTTACAAAACTAACATCTTAGACTTCTCATTTTATCAGCATTTCTCTACAATTTCCTATCTCTATACAAAATCCCCATCTATAGTGCTCCAAATGGTAATAATTACCCCCTTGTAGGTAAATATTTGCCCCCTATAGCCAGGTAGTAGCCCACTGTAGCCAGGTTGTAGCCCCCTTTACCCAAGTAGTTGCCCCCTCTAGCCCGCTTGCTGCGCCCTCGGGACAGGTTTTTGGCCCCGCTAACCAGGTTACCGCCCTCTGTAGCCAGGGTACTGCCCTCTGTAGCTAGGTTACTGCCCCCTTTAGCCAGTAATATGCCTCCTTAGCCAGTAACATGCCCCCTTAGCCAGTTATATGCCCCCGTATCCAAGTAATATGCCCCCACTGCCAGTAATATGTCCCCCATAGCCAGTAATATGCCCCCTTAGCCACATAATATGCCCCCTTAGCCACATAATATGCCCCCCATAGCCAGTAATATGCCCCCTTAGCCACATAATATGCCCCCCATAGCCAGATAATATGCCCCCCTAGCCAGTAATATGCCCCCTTAGCCACATAATATCCCCCTAGCCAGTAATATGCCCCCTTAGCCACATAATATGCCCCCTAGCCAGTAATATGCCCCCCTAGCCAGTAATATGCCCCCCTAGCCAGTAATATGCCCACCCTTAGCCACATAATATGCCCCCCTGTAGCCACATAATATGCCCCCCTGTAGCCACATAATATGCCCCCAGGAGCCAGTAATATGCCCACCCTTAGCCACATAATATGCCCCCCTTACCTAATAAAAATAAAATAAAAAAAACCTTCTCACCTCAGCACGGTCCGCGCGGCCAGGTCCTGCAGCTTGAGAACGGTGTAAGCAGCGTGATGATATCACGCTACTTACGCCGTCTCGCGGGGCCCGGGACCTCCTGCGCCGCGCAGAGGCTGCCGGCGTAGAGGATCCCAGCGTCCCAGGGGGGGTGATGAAAGCGATGCGTCACGCCCCCTACGACGCTCAGGTGTATGTATAGCGCTTACCAAGAGCTGTACATACAGGGGAGAAGACAGGATGGGAACGATCCGTCCTGCCTTCTCCCTGTCTCTGACTGCGCGGCCTCTGTGAAACTGCCGTGCAGTCAGAGATCGGCGGGCGTCGCAGTGGTCTGGAGCCGCAGACATTCGGGGCACAGGCAGATTTATTCGGTGCTCGTGCCCTGAATGAATCTGCATAGCGACGCCCCTACTGACAAGTCATTTTCCTTGTTGTTCATAATTTAGGACATTTGTGAATTACATATTTAAAGGTGTATTGTTACTTGGTCTGCGGTCTATAATTGTTACCCAAGAATGTTTTAGGTTTTTCAACCGTGACTTCTGTTGTCATACCCACCATTTCTTCAACTGGTTGTCCAGGGCCATTTCTTGGTGTAGGTGACTGCCTGAAGAGCAAGATGCATTGAAAAGGGGGGGGGGGGGTCTCGCCCACCCCAAGAAACAGCCCTATGACATTGGCTAAAGCAGTGGTCTATATGTGACACGGTGGGCAAGAGCAGTGGTCTATATGTGACTGAGGGTGCTTCAACTGTAGTTTTTTTGTGACACAGGGGGCTACAACAGTGCTCTATATGTGACACAAGAGTAAAAAGCAGTGGTCTATATATGACAGTTAGGGCTACAGCAGTGGTTTGTATGTGACACAGGGGGCTACAGCAGTAGTCTATATGTGACAAAGGAGGGAGGATACAGCAATGATCTACATGTGGAAGAGGGGGCTACATTAGTGTAGGACACATGTGACAGATGAGGGGGCTTCAGAACCAGTCTATATGTGTGTAACGGACCATAGGTAGTGGATCCACTGGAATTCCACAAGCAGTGGTTTAAGCCATGTCAGGGAGTGGCCCCCAGAGACCCCTGGCTTTTACCAGAGCCCGCTGCAAGGTGGGTTCGGCTTGCTGTGGCAAAAAAAAACCCAGATAGTTATCCCTGATGCAAATTGCTTGCGGTGGTGGCTGAAGTGTAGCATGATACAAAATCAGCAGGCAGCTCATGGTAAGGGAAATGCAGATTGGTCAAGGCAGGCAGCAGGTAAATTAGGTAGAAATACGTAGGCAAAGGTCAGGGCCACGGCAGAACAGGAATACTTCAGAAATGCTTTCTCTATGGCAAAGAGGGTGATACATCTGGAAAGAACTAGAAGGGAGAGGCTGGACTAAATAGGACCCAGGAAATATGACCCAAGCTGATAACTTGGGATCTGCAGCCATACATACTTAGTGGATAATTACACCTTATCTCCAGGGTCAAAGATTGGAGAGGTCATCTTTTTTATTAGCTTGTCTCTTCATGCGTGAAACTGCAAGTTGTAGGGAGTTACACGTTTCACGCTAGGCAGTCATAAAGTCATTTCAGAAGGGTTTTGTAGAGGATGAGGAGGATGAGGATGCTGGCAATAAACTATATATGAGGGTGAGACACCAGCTGAATCAGAGTCCAGTAGTTTATATGCGAATTCTGCCTAGGTTAGAAGGTTGACCCAGTCATCCTGGTGTGTGGAGATGAAGTGGCGAAGGTAATTACCCAGAACGTGGTTCACTCTTTCAACCTGACCGTTCGTTTGAGGATGGTATGCTGACGAAAATTCCAATATGACCTTTAGGTGGGAGAAGAGAGCACGCCAGAATTTAGACACAAATTGGATCCCTATATCCAAGATGATGTGCTGGGGAAGTCCAGCTGACAAAATATGTGTTGAAAGACGTGAATACCCAATTGAAGAACAGGTGGGAGACTGGGCAGCTGCACAAAATTGGACATTTTCGAGAATCGGTCTGTAACCACCCAAATGCCTGTGCTGTTAAGGAGGGTGGTAGGTCAATGATAAAGTCAATGGCGATGTGGGTCCAAGGAATATCTGGATTAGGCGAAGGTTGCAGAAGGCTGGCCTGCTTGAGACGAGGAGACTTATTACGGGCATAGGTGGCACAAGATTCAACAAAGTACTTGGTATCTGTAACAAGATTTGGCCACCAGTAGTAACAATATATGAGTTGGCAAGATTTTCGAACTCCGTAGTGTCTGTCCACCAAGAGCAATGTCCCCACTACATAAACCTTTTCTTAAGCACAGGGCGCACAAAAGTTTTGCCCAGGGGAACACATTGGAGGTCAATGGGAGCTGCAGAGATCAAGCGTTCAGGAGAAACGATGTGCTGAGGTGCAGATTCTAAGCCTACTACGTTAGAAGCATTGATGTTCTTACCCGTAGGTCTGAAGTGGATCAGGAAATTTAACCAGGAAAAGAAAAGGAACCACCGAGCCTGATCCAAGTAGATGTTGACCAAAGGACATGCCCTTTCCAGAAGATGGCACCACTCTTCCATGGCCAACTTAATGGTAAAAAAAAAACACAAGTAATAGTTTTATCCCTAGGGGTTTTCTGGATAAAGACTGCTCCAGCTCCTACAGAAGAGACGTCGACCTTGAGGGTGAAGGATTTCTCCATGTCAGGACAAGACAGGATAGGTGTGGAGGCAAACATGGACTTCAGATAGGAGAAGGCTTCCTCTGCTTCGGGTGGCCAACGTTTTTGATTTCTGCTCTTCTTAGTAAGCACCACAATTGGCGCCACCACAGTCGAGACGGATAGAATAAACAGTCAGTAGTAGTTGGCAAATCCCAGGATGCGCTGTATGGTTTGCAGGCTGATTGGTCAAGGCCATTGCAAGACAGCCAACAGCTTGGCAAGATCCATCTCAATAGACCCTGCTCCATGGAGGCATGAGATTTGTAGAGCAATCATAAGGTTGAATAGGAGGAAGGGTCTCAGCTTGCTTTTCAGATAATACAGCTTCAAAATTTTGATACGGAGCTGGCAGACCCAGCAGCAGCTTGGAAGACGTGAGTGGAGAAGTGGAACGCACAGGACTGGTTGCCACAAGACAGCAGAAATGGCAATCTTGTCCCCAACAAGTGACTTTGCCTGCATTTCCAATCAAGGCTTGGGGAGTGGTGCTGCAGCCATGGAAATCCCAGAAGAACCACATAGGAGGAATGGGTTAACATGTAGAATACAATTTTCTCTTTATTCAATGGCCCCACTTGAAGACTCACAGGTTCAGTATTAAACAGAATGGAGTCACGCAGATATTTATCAATAATGGAGGAGAAGGTCAGAAATTTGTCAAGGCAGACCACCAGGAGACAATACTTAGGGACCATAAATAAAATTCACAGCTGACCCGGAATGCATGAAAACGGAGGCTTGGAAAATGACATCTGATGAAGTGCCTAATTGTACCGGCATGATCAACTGACGGAAGGTAGTATTCAAACCTAGGGATGCTTCTCCCACGTAACATAGGTGCAGGAGTTTCCTAGACTCAATGGACAATCCATATGGTAGTGTTCAGGACTAGCACAGTAGTGGCAAAGATTCTGCTGTCGTCAACGGGACTATTCTTGCTGTGCCAGGTGGGATTTGTCAACTTGCATAGGTTCTTCCAAAGAAGCGAATTGGGGAGGCCTTTGAAACACCAGAGCGAGATGGGGAAGGCGGTATGGTCGGATCAGTGCTTGACCTTGGTGGAGCTCCTTGTCTCTTTTGACAAAGCGAATGTCAATGCAGGTGGCAAGATGGATGAGATCGCTCAGAGATGATGGGAGGTCTCGACTGGCCAGCTCGTCTTTTATTCTGACCGCGAAGCCTTTAAAGAACATAGTGACTAGGACCTCATTATTCCATGACAGTTCTGAGGCAAGGGTATGAAACTCTATAGCATATTGCCCAATGGAGGAATCCACTTGGCGTAAGTCTAGCAGGAACAACCGGAAAAACAAAATAAGAGCCAGCTCACCTGAACATTGCAGGATGTTCTCATCCTGTGCGCAAGTCCCCTGCTCCAGCAGCACGAAACAGTAACGTCAAAAACAATTTTGGGACAGTGTTGTCAGGATGGAAAAAAGTTTAAGATAAAATCACTTCTATATTAATGCATCAAACATCCATAAAATGAGGAGGCATTGTGGCAAAACTATGTGTGGAGACACAAACTCAGCGCTGAAGCGCCTTGGGCTGTCCCCCGCTCATCTACGTTTTCCCCGGCATGTAAGCGCCAGCAACTGGTGATGGGGAAAACGTCAGCTTATCATAGCACTCATTTTACTGTATTTGCAGTCTCTACTTTGGACGCATTGCAGCACAATTATGCCCTGAAGTATGTCCCACAAATTTGCCATGGGAACAAACCCTAACAGTGAAACAGCTAGTAGAGTTATAAAAAGATGATCCAGAATGGCTATTTTAATAAAATACAAGTATTTATTGAAACAGTAAGCTAGTAGTTCATATTTAAAGATCGAGCAAGATTTTTTTTTATAATATATTATTTATGAATTGCTATTTATGCAGTTCAAAATTATCATTAAAATAGCCTCACTCCAGCAAAGGTTGCATGCCTATGAGGATAATGAATTAAAGTTTGAAAGGGATGCTGCAAATCCATTTTTTATTGTGTAGGTGTAAAAAATCCCAAAGAATTTAGTCATAGAATTTATTTATACAGGTGTCATTTACTCACATTGCCAGCTGAATGCTAGTGCTAGGATTTCTTTAGGATTTATGTGCAGGATCTGCAGCTGAATCCTGACAGGACCCAAAACATGTAAACAATGTTAAAGGTGAGAGAGTAGTTGACAAATACATCTGGAAAAAATTTAGAACATATTAAAAGTTTTGAAGTCTTCATTGAATCTCTGAGAAATAGCGATTGTAGTAAACGTATAAGGACTGCAGTACTTCAGCCCAAGAAAAATATCCTGCCAAGATCAAGAGCTTCACAATTCCCTTTTATTTTTTTTGAAGGATTCCCTTGTGTCTAGGGTTTTCTGATGTAATACAGGTTTTCCCTCTGGAAATCTGTACATCGGAATTCTCCCCTCAAAGGAATAGAGATCACATATACAGCCTTTGTAACGGAATAAGTAAGAAGTGATTCTCAAGATGCATAAATTGAAAGCATGTGATGACACTTATCAAACATCTTGAAAAATGTGCCTACATGTAGGATAAGTGAATCGCCACAAGATATCCATCCATAGTGGAAGTTTCATTCTTGCTGGTGAAGCTTCTTAGTATAAATAAAGCACAGTCACTCAGCTGTATTTGGAGCCCCTAAGAAATGGTGAACTGCACAAGCACAGCCATCTCTCCATTCTCTGTGGCTGGCAAGTAGCAAACCATGAGTTGTCTGCAAATCTGGAAATATGGAGATGTGATTAATCCTTAAATTTTATGATTTCCCATTTTGGATTTCCTTAAAGAAAAAAAAAAGTCCCTGATTACACTCCAAAATTAACATAGACCCTGAAACAGACCAGAAAAACAACTTTGCTTCCAGACCCCCTAAATGAATCCAGTTCCCGGAGTAGGCCCTTTAAATAAATATAGACTACAAACCAGACCCCACTAAACAAATGCAGACCACAAACTAGACCCCTGCAAGAAATTCAGACCTCAGACCTGATAAACAAATATAGATGCCAGACCCTCTATACAAATATGGAACCCAGAGCCCCAAAAGTAATATATGGGGCTGGACCTGGCACCATGATTAAAAACAGATACCAGACCAATCCACGGGCAGGGCTTGTTTCAAGAGGTTATTGACCCAGGAGGAAAAACATAAATATATATTTTTTTAAAAATAGAAATTTGCCTTTTTCCTTTGGGGATACATTAATAATGCTACAACACATAAAACAAAAACTGTGGTAGATTAAATAAAACTATACACACCAAATTAAAATCAGCATATAATGGATTAAAACTACTTCCAAATAATGCACAGATAATAATACCACATGTAAGGCAGCCAAGTATTAATTTACAGATGTAGTACCACTACACAGAGTCTAAACTGCAATTAAGTCAAATGGCTCTCAGTTTTTCGTATTTCTCGACAGCTTTAGATAACCCAGTGTTGCAGCCCAACACTCAGGTTTCATAGTTTCATAGTTTGTAAGGCCGAAAAAAGACAAGAAGTCCATCCAGTTCAGCCTGTGGTGCTAAGGTGTTGATCCAGAGTAAGGCAAAAAAACCCAATGAGGTAGAAGTCAATTGTCCTCATTTTAGGGAAAAATTCCTTCCTGACTCCAATCTGGCAATCGAAAAAATCCCTGGATCAATGACCCCTCTACAGAATCCTAGACACTATAACTTGTTATATTATTACGCTCCAGAAATGCATCCAAACCCTTTTTGAACTCTGTTATTGAATTTACCATGACATGTCCCTCTGGCAGAGAATTCCATAGTCTTACTGCTCTTACAGTAAAGAATCCCTTTCTATGTTTATGTAGAAACTTTCATTCCTCAGACGTAGAGGATGCCCCCTTGTTCTAGATACAGCCCTGGGTGTAAATAAACATTGGGAGAGTTCTCTATATTGACCTTTGATGTATTTAAACATATTTATTATGTCCCCCCAAAGCCGTCTTTTCTCTAAACTAAATAACCCTAATCTTGCTAATCTTTCTGGGTATTGTAGTCCACCCAGTCCTTTTATTATTTTTGTTGCCCGCCTTTGTACCTGTTCAAGCTCTACAATGTCTTTCCTGTGCACTGGTGCCCAAAACTGTACACAATATTCCATGTGTGAAATCAGTGACTTGTATAATCAGTGACTTGTATAATGGGAGAATAATGTTCTCATCATGTGCATCTATGCCCCTTTTAATGCACCCCATGATCCTATTTGCCTTTGCAGCTACTGTCTGACACTGGCTGCTACAATTAAGTTTACTCTCCACCCGGATTCCCAAGTCCTTCTCCATGTCACTTTTACCCAGCCTTTTTCCATTTAACATGTAGTCATGTAATGGATTTTTCTTCCCCATGTGCATAACCTTGCATTTATCTGTATTAAACCTCATCTGCCATTTCCCTGCCCAGGCCTCCAACTTATCCAGATCCCTTTGTAATAACACATTATCCACTATTGTGTTGATTACTTTACAGAGCTTAGTATCGTCTGCAAAGATCGATATTCTACTGTGTAATCCCTGTGTAAGATCATTAATGAAAATGTTAAAGAGGAATAGGGCCCAATACTGATCTTGTGTACCCCCCCCACTATGTAACAGCGATCCAGTCTGAGTATGTACTGTTTATGTACTACCCTTTGTTGTCTATCATGAGCCAGTTGCTTACCCCACTTCACACATTTTTTCCCCAGTCCAAGCATTCTCATTTTATTTACCACCTTTATGTGGAAACCGTCTCAATGCTTTAGAAAAATCTAGATATATGACATCACAGATGCCGTCACCCCGATCCAGTCTAGCACTAACTTCCTCATAGAAGCTGATGAGATTAATCTGACAGGACCGATCCTTCATAAACCCATGCTGGAACGGCGTTATACATTTAATTTTCAGTGAGATCTCCAGGATAGCATCTCTGAGAAAAACCTTCAATCATTTTAACCTACAACAGGGTCAAACTTTCCTGGCCTATAGTTACCTGGATCACCTTTTACCTTTTTGACCCTTTTTGAATAATGGGGCACCCACATTTGCTATGCGCCCAATCCTTTGGACATAACACCGTTATTAGACAGTCCATGAATATGAAGATAGGGGCCTATCTATTGACCTCACTTAAATCCCTTAGGTCACGTGGGGAGAATGCCATCTGGACCTGGGTTTTGTCTATTTTAATCTCTTAATGACGGAGCTGCAACTTCTTCCTGGTAGACAAAAACTTTTAAGTTGGAGTTGTACCGTCACCTCTGTTCAACAGGAAGGTCTCCTCCTCATAAAACAAGTGAGATAAAAAAGTGGTTTATATAGGTTTTACTTTTTTTCTCACACCCTTACTGTCTCTTCCTCAGTATTTTTTTCAAAGGGCCAAATTTTCTGTATTTAATCTTTTACTATTTATATATTTAAAATAATATTTGGGTTAGTTTTACTTTCTATAGCGATATGGTCCTTTCCGTCTCAAGCTTTGCTTCCTTATCTTTATTTGACACACTTTATGTTTTCCCTAAGCATCTTAGTGCCTTCTTCACTACCCTCCTGTTTTTAGTAGGTGGAAATCGCTTTATTTTTGTTTTTTATTGCCTCTTTACATCCCTGTTGATCCACATTTGTTTTTCTGTTCTAATTATTTTATTACCATAATGGTATGTAATCTCTCACAGTGGTACCTATGATTTTTTTTTAAAAAATCCTATTATTATTTTTGCCAAATTTAAACACATTGTCCCCAGTCAATACGGTTTAGGGCCTCTCAAGCAGAATAAAATTAGCCTTCCTAAAATTCAGTGTTTTTGGTGGCACCTTGACAAAAAAACTCTATTGCAGGATTAAAACGGAAAATTATTATAATTATGGTCACTATTTCCTAGGTGCCCCCCAACCTGAACCTTTGTTACTCTGTCAGGTCTATTAAGTCCAATATTAAGTCTAGAATGGCCTTATCCTCTAGTCTGTTCCTTGCAGACCATTTGCAAAGGTAATTATCATTAGTTTATTGACAAAAATCTGTTTCCTATAAGAGAGCTACAGCGTTCAGTTTCCCAATTGAAGTCTGGATAATTAAAGGTCGCCCATAATAATAACCTCAATCTGAATTAGCCCCGCCGTTTCTATTTGCCTTGAGGAGTACTTCTTCCATGGTTCCTGTTATATTTGGGGGCCTATAGCAGACCCCTATATAGTATTATATTGTTATTCGTTACCGTCCAAGTATATTACCCATAATGATTCCCATGTATCATTACCTGTACCTATAACTTTCCCGCAGTGTTAGCTTCAGACAGGATTTTACAATAGAAGACATACACCTCCCCCTTCCTGTCTTTACGATTCCCTTCTAAATAGACTGTCATAACATGTAAGTTAACCGCCTCAGCCTCTCGTAGCCTCTCGTCCAGCCATGTCCTCTGTTTATCCCCGACAATTTCATATTTTTTTCTTCAGCTATTAGTAATTCTAGTTCATTTAATTTTGTTGGTCGCACCTCCTGGCAATTGTTCAGCATGCAATTTAGAGATTTTCAAGTTTTTTTTATTCCTTTCTTCCTGATTTTTTTTATCTATTGCTACACCCCCTCCCTCCACTCCACCCCCTGTTTTATTCCTAATTCACAGCTCTCTATCTTCACTATCTTGCATGCTATATGTGTAGTTACCCTTCCTATCCAATCCCTAGTTTATATATTCCTCTAATTTCCTGGCCATTTTGTCCCCCAATACAGCTGCACCCTCCCCATTTAGGTGCAGCCCATCTCTACATAGAGTCCTACTAAGACAGAAGTCAGCACAGTTCTCCAAAAACCCAAATCCCTCTTTCCTACACCCAATTTTTGAGCCCACTTATTTCACCCTCTAATCACCCCTCTGCTCACTGGTTCGCCCATGGAACAGGTAATATTCTGAAAATATTACCGCTGGCAGGTCCTTGCCTTGAGCTTTTGGCCTAAGACCCTGAAATTCATTTTTTAAGGACACTCACCTACTTCTACTTTGTCATTGGTGCCAATAGTGCACATGACATCTGGATTCTCACCAGCCCCACCCAGCAATCAGTCCAACCCGATCCGCGATTTTCGAACTCGATCCCCAGGTAAACAACATACTGTTCCGATCGATCTCGGTCTTTGTGAATTGCCCTGGTCTGTGCCCCTAATAAATGAGTCCCCCAACTAAACTAGCACCTTTTAGCCTGACCTGCTCTCCTATCCCCTCACCTTATACTGACAGACAGTGGTAGAGTCTTGCTGCAGCAATGCTATTTCTGAGCTGATAGTCCCCTCATCTGCCAATCTTGCAAATTTGGTTTTGGGGTGTACCATATCAGACTAGCCTCCCTGACACTCCTTCCTCTACCCATCTTTCTGACTGTTACCCAAGCTAGCTGCCTCGATTTCCTGCACCCTCCATGCTACCATCCTCCCCACATCTACAACCAGCGAGTGATTGCTCCGTGAGCAACAAACACCGCTTCCAAGTTGGCAAGGGATCTCAAGTTTTGCCACTTCTCATAAAGATCCAGGATAAGGCTTTCTAAATGTGCATTGTGCACACATCTTGCACAGCAGTATGCCCCCTCGAATCTGTTGCTAAGGATGGGCATACATTTGCATCAGGTTGTTAACTGCACTGGACAGCATTGTCAAACATGGAACTCATGGAGATGTTACCAAAAAGATATATGAATAAATTATAACAATAAGCAATACAATACTGTCCCCTTTAAACTCCCCAAATCTAAAGTCTCTCAATCTTAAGTCTCCACACTTAAAAGAAACCCACTTATAAGGAAAACACACTCGCAGACTCATCACATTCGCTCCAAAATACTCAGTTTTTTAAACCTTCCCTTTCCCCCACTGCTGTTTGGACTGTGCTGCAACCTCAGGAGCAAAAGGCCTCACCAGCCCCACACAGCTGCAATTTAAGCTCTGCTAATTAGGTAACCACACCCCTGACCAGTCACCTGACCAGTCACCTGACTCAACAAGCCCTCCAGCAACTGTGTAGTTTGTAACTTATAGAACGTACTAACTACTCTTTAATACTAAATAAATGTATAAATCTATACACAAAATAAGAGTAGCTACAAGTATAGAACTATATGTCTGCTATATATTTTAAATGTTACTGCAAATAATAAAATAAACACAGTATAAATTACACCAAGTTTTTTGCTGGAGGATTAACAAGGACTTCTTCTCCCGTCCTAATCTTAAGTCTCCACACTTAAAAGAAACACACTTATAAGAAAACACTCTCGCGAGACTCGTTCACAAATCGCTCAAAATACTCAGTTTTAACCTTCCCCCCCTCTGTTTTGGCTGTGCTGCAACCTCTCTTTCAGGAGCAAAAATTTCTCTTCCTCTAAGGCTAGGACTACACAGCAAATCACAAAATGCCGTCCAATATCCGACGGCATGGCTTTGAACAAAAGCCGCGGTCAGTTTTACAATTTGCCCCGGATTTGTTGGCCCCTTACAATTGAACGTACGGAAATCCGTCGGCAATCTGACGGGATCCTGCGGAATACACAACATCTTGCATATTCTGGATTTCAAACGTGACAGTAAAAAATCTGTGCTGAGTAGACTACAGCATGGATTTGTATTGCTGTCTATGCAGCACAGCGTACCGTCAGTTTCTCGGCATAATCAAAATACTGAATCCGACTGTATTTTTGTGCTGTGTAGACCTAGCCTTACTGACAGACAGTAACATTCTCCCACCTTCCACCCTTCACCACTTTACCCCCGATGAAGCCGAGATAGATTGGCGATGCATGTGGGCCTTCTCACTTCTTCCTCTTTGTCTATCTGCTTCTATTTTAATTTTTTTTCTGTGTATGTGATATACTGGGCTATATTTTGAACACATGATTGGTATTTAAGTGTGCCTTTGGCTATATACAAGTTGGAACTTTTTGATTTATTGTCATACTGATTTTTTTGCTATCAGCTTAAGGGAGTGTTGATCATAGCTCCTTACCTAAATGGTTCCCTTTTTGGGAGTTTTTAAGTGTTTTAAATATATCTTTTCTTTTAATTGCAATAAGGACTATACTATTTATAGCACAACCCATTTTTGTACCATTTTTATTGCTTTTAGTATTTATGTGCATCTTATAGGTATTTTGGTGTAGCTTTTTTGTGGTATCCATCATTTGTGCTAGCTATCCCTCACCACCTGAAAGCAGCATTTGTCCCTTTCCCACCCCTCTTCACTAGTAGTAGCATTAGCATTCTCCCTACTACTCCCCTTCTGGCTGCAGCATTTTTCAAAGAGAGAGCTTTAGGCTATTTTCTTACATCCCCTGCAGTGCATTTGTAGTCTTCAGACTCCTTTTGTTGGAGAATGCTTGTTTGGGTACCTGTGTACTCACAGGTATATTGCAATGATGTCACAACATTTCCTAGACTGAAAATACTGAGGAAGGCAGAGACTTTGCAGATGTGCTGCTTCCTTAAGTTACGAAAGTGCACATGAGTCAAAATGCTCAACTCGCTTCATGGATGGTGTGCCCCTGGAAAAGATCCATATAAAAATGGCTAATTTAACAAAGGAAAGACAACAACCTCTACTCAGCCACCAGTACCATGCTTAATACTGCATTTCTAGGCACATACTATTCTTCTAGTGGAGGCCTGCACAAAGACATCCAGCAGCCTGCCAAAGGATTTCAGTCCACAATTTGGACTGCAAAGGGGAGGTGGCCTGTGCAAACTGACCCTAAAAATAAATGGTCCCCAACTGTTTGGGGGTGCTCCAGGGGAGTTAGAAGCTGTCCAGGGGTATTCCTAGGTGATCCACCGGCATTAACAGTCAATTTGGGGGCATTTCCAAGAGGTTTTGGTTTCTACCTCCTGTCCAATTGTGAAGGTCTATTCTAGTACATATACAATTTTTTTTTGTCTTTCACAACAGTGGTCTTTGCCTGTCCTAATATGTGTGTCTTTATAACACTAATCAGCTGTACCGTCATAATGTATGGGCAGTTGGCTCAGGTCGCACATTGAGCAAGAGGGGCGGCATGCAAATCTGATGCTGAAAACACATAATTTAAAGGGATTTTGTCACATCTCCAAAGTTTCATAGGATGCATGAATGAAATAATGCTGCTTTGCCCTGTCACTTCATGGTCAAGCTATCTGTAATTAGCATATGAGCTCCCAGAGAAGCATCTGAGCTAATGTAAACAGTAGAGTAATTAGTCCTTTTTGTCTGAAAGATCAGATTTACCACACAAGCTCTCACACTGCGGCTTCGACCCTGTGTATGAATGTGTAACACCCCTGTTATCAGATAGAACAAACAGCAGGGGAGAAGGAGTATACAGGTCTGTCACTTGGGAAACCTGAGAGCCCTCAGAAGGTGATAAAATCACTTGTAGCTCCTTAACAAAAAAAAAGATGAACAACGCAAGATATTTGGAAAACGTCTTCATTTAGTGTTCCCTACATTATGAAAGCTATTCTTTGTAGTGAGACAACCCCTTTAATACTAACTTTCTGGTCATCCATCTCAAAATTCAAATTACCTGCTAAGAGGAAAAATTATGACTTGTAGTGGAGGGTATGTCTTCATTAATTTCTTCCAATGATTGCAGGTAAAAAAGTGGCAAAATAACTTTTGCAAAGGCAGACCTGCTTATTCACTCATACAATCTGTAATTTTCTCCTTCCACTGAATTTATGGGAGATATGAATGTTGAGGCAGGTGACCTGTATGTGGCTGTATAGGAAGGGCCCAATGCACTGTTTTGCCCTGGATCCTATAATGTTGTTAATATGGTCTTGCCAATCAGATGATACCAACAAAGATGAAGCATGAGATTTTTGTGGACTTTAAATTATCTGCTTCTTTCTCACCAGTACATCTTATATGTGCATTACCAGCCATACAGAACAGCTTATAAATCCGTCTACAGTTTACAAATGCTACAGTAAACTGCGCCTATACTAGTATAAGTATATGTACTTGAGGACTATTCTTTAGATGTGGAATATTTTTGTAAATATTTCTCTCCTCTGCTGAATGGTTTAAGGTACAGAACAAGATATAGGCATGTTCACACAAAAGATTTGGATGTAAAATGTAACCCCTTCAGGACCCGGGGTTTTTTTTTTGTGACACGTTCGTTTTTCCCTCCTCACCTTCTGAAAGAAGCATAACTTTTTATATTTTTCCACCTACATAGACACATGAGGGCTTTTATTTTGCGGGATACAAGATGTATTTTCTAATGTGTTATTCACTATACTATTGAATAACTGGAAACCGCAAAAAAATTCCAATTGGACAAATTATGTGAAAAAGACCGTATTTTTGCCATGTTACTGGTGATTTGCTTTACGGCGTCCAATCTTCGTAAATTATAATGTGTCATCTTGTATTCTACAGTTGTTACGCCATCCGTAATACCAAACATGTAGGGTTTCCGTTATGTTTTGGTACCGTAAAAAAATTCCAAACATTTTTCCTATTTTTTGACAATTTGCGCCGTGGCGCCAGTTTGTGCGACCAATAACTTTTTTGAAAACACCTATGTGACGTCATGAGGTGCATTTTTTGCGGGCTGAAGTGTACTTTTTATCGCTAGTATTATTGGATGCATTCGACTTTTTTGATCATTTTTAATCTCCATTTTTTGAGTGACGTAAAATGGACCAAAAACTCAATTTTGGCGTTGGAAATTTTTTTTTCTTCTACGGTGTTCAAGCGAACGGGATAAATTGATGTATAATTTTATAGATCAGACTTTTTCAGATGCGGTGAAGAACCAAATATTTGTAACTTTTTTTATATTTTTAATGATTTTATTTGATGAAAGGGGGTGAATTGAACTTTAATACTTTATTTTTTTTTTTTGTAACTTTTTTTTTTTTTTTTTTTTTTTTTTTAATTTTTTTTTTTTTTTTTTTAAACAAAATAAAAAAAAAAACTTATTTATTTATTTTTTTTACTGTAACATTTAGTCCCCCTAGTGCTGAACCACTATGGTGCGCGATTGTTAATACAAACCTAATGCAATTGCATAGCAATGCATTAGGGTGTAACAGAAGATGCGGTTTCCCCACTTCCTTTCTGGCGGACGGAAAGTGGGGCAAACCGGCCATGGTAAGTGACGAGCCTTCACAAGCTCCCCACCACCGTGTCCGGTCGTCGGATCGGCGCAGCTGGCGATGACCTAAAGATCGGTGTCGCGGCACCGACGGCATTCATTCAGACTTCCGCGCCATCTTTGCCGCGGTGTCTGATGGGTAAAACACGCACGGGGGGGGGGGGGGGAGGGGGGTGGGTTGGCGGGGGGGGGGGGGGGGGGTGGAGCCACCCCGCCGGCGACTGATACTGACCAGGTGTTAGCGGCGATTTGCCGCTAACACCCGCGGCTGCTGTGCGGGGGTTCGCGGAGCGATCCCCTTGCAAAGCCCCTTAGCGGCCCTGGGACGTACTGATACGCCCAGGGTCGTGAAGGGGTTAATGTGGATTCTGTATCCAAATCCAATTTTAGTCCACATTCAATGATACCTGCATGTCAGTGCAAACAACGTTGAATTTCCTGATGCAGATTTAAACTCCTCATTAAGGTGGAAAAAAGTGGCATCTCACTTCATTGGTGCAAAGTCTGTTTGCATTTGCAGATCTGTCTGATGAGGTTCTTCAGCATTGATTGACATATCAGTTCTGCTATTCTTTGCTGGGCCAGTTAGATAGAAATTACTAACAGAAGGGTTTAAAACAATAAGACAAAAGGCTACAGAGCTCTAAAGGGTTAAAGCTTGTAAGAAACAGTAAAAAAAGCTCCTTTGTGCTGATAACACAAAGCAGGATGTTATGTCATTGTGGTCAACCAAGGCAGCTGGAGCAATGAGAGCACAGAGAGATGGTTGGTAACCTAAGGAAGCTTGTGTACACAAACAGGAGATAAGATTAGATCTAGTTCAGAAACAATGCAGATTCAGAACAGCAATGTCTTTGGAAATAGTCTTTACCTTTGTCTATATGTTTAAAGCTAATCATAGTGATAAAAAAAAACCTTTAAGAAGTAAAGAGGGACAGATTACTCGGGTCAAAAATAGGGACTATCCCTCAAAAAGGGACACATAGGAGGTATGTATTTCACATGTCAGTAACTTAAAAGACCACAAAAGAATTATAAAAATAGCACATCCCATAAAGGGGTGTTTCCATCTCATAAAGTGGTGACATTATGCCAGCAAATGTCACCAATTTAAGAACGGTTTGGGTCTGACCCACCAATCCAAAAGAGTGAAGGGGCCACAGCATCGAATCAGCATTGCAGCCCCTTCACTGTTTTACATAGGCGCTTTTGGACACCTGACCGTGCAGAGAACTGCACTCATAACTATTCACTTTGATGGAGCTGTACTGTAGTCCTTCATCACATTGGGTGGCCAGAAGTGCCTCTGTACAGAGAAAAACTGTGAAGGGGCAATAGTGCTGAATTAACACAGCAGCCCCTTCATGTGAGAAACTGTGGGGGTCCCACAGATCAGACCCACATCTATCATAAAATTATGAAATTTCATAGCAATATAGGAGATATGAATACACCTTTAAGATATAGATTGTGTTCTAGTCAAAAGTCTGACCTACTTAGAAGAAAAGGCGCTTTGAATAATATCAGATAAAGTGTCTTCATTTTCTCGTGAAAGAGGTTACTCTAAGGTTAAATATGGTAGTGGAAAAATCAGTATGTTGCAATAGCTGTAGACTTGGAAACTTGAAGGAGAGGAATTTGACAAAAAGTAAGGAGTTTGCTGGCAGTGTTAGTGACTGAAGACAGCTCACAGGAAATATCATTTTCTTAGTAGGAACTGCTGCTATGGCTGTGCACTGACACCTACTGGATGAATGTTTGGTTAGCTTAAAAAAGTTATATTGTAAAGGGTTCCAGAAACTAAATAGACAGAGATACTAAGGCTAGGTCTATACAGCACAGTTTTACCATCAGATTTTCGACGGATTCAGTATTTTGAACCTGCTGAAAATCCGATGGTACCCTGTGCTGCAAAGACAGCAATGAAGAATCTGTGCCGTAGTGTACACAGCATGGATTTTTTACCGTCCGTTTAAAAATCCAGCAGAATATGCAACATGTTACATTTTCCGCCGGATTGCCGTTGGATTTCCGTACATTCATACACTGTACGGGGCCGACGGCAAATCCGAAAACCTGGACGCCATTTTCTGTGTAGACTTAGCCTAAATGTGACATACACAGATTAGTTTCAAAGCATAAGAAGGTACGGAAAACGAAATTTCAGTTATTTATAATAACAGTTCTGCCGTGCATATAATTTAGTACTTCCAAATAGATTCCGACCCTATTAAATAAACCGTGGTATACTTAAGTCTCTTGCTGCTATGTCAGTCCACTACTCGTGCAGCTTCATGCATGATTCCAAACAGGGTAATAAAGAGAATCCAGACACCATGCAGAACGTAGCGCCTCCCCCGAAACGTCGCACAAGCGTGCGCTACGTTCTGCCCGTTCCATTCTGTGAAGACCACCATGTCGACTTCTCTTGGACACAACTCGTTGCTACAGAATTTACCACACAAACATATTCGGCTCCAGTGAAATCCATAAAAAAAAAAAAGACCTTTAAAAATGTCGCAATTGCATTTTTTTTTTTTACATTTTAGCCCACAAAGATTTTTTTGTGTGTTTCTCAGTACATTATATTGTACACTGAATGGTACAATTAAAAAAGTACATCTTGTCCCAAAAAACAAGTCGTCAAACGTCTATGTAGAACGTAAAATCAAAAGGTTATGGCTTGGAAGGCAGAGATGGACAAACTTCTTTAAGAGGTTAAAGAGCAAAGAGGGACAGAGGGACCTAAGTTCCATATAGGAGTGTTCCTCCATAATAGAGACATTTGGGAGGTATGAGCATGGAGACTGAGTGACAGTGTGCCTTTCAGGCAAAGTACAGCAGATATGTGACATGGCACAAGGGTCAGAAAATAGGGTTGTGTGACATTTTGTTCCCAGTTCAGGGACTAGAGTTTGAAACTGTATTGAGATATCAACCACATCAGAACCACCAGCCACAACTTAAAGGAGTTTTGAACTGTTCGTGCTCTTCAGCTAATTCTCTGAGATGGAATTTGAAATCCAGGGGTGAGTCTCTCTTCACAGGCGGTATCCCTCCCCGAGGCGTTGTCTCTCCTCACTGAAAGACCTTGATATCATAATTCTGGATGAGCAGCCAAGCAAAAGATGTTGCCCGAGGACAGTCCTCAGCCTGTTGTGCTATATGCAGTCATACACACAGCTTGAACTGATAAGACATGTGAGGAGTGTACACTGCCACCTCCCTCCTCCGCTTCTGTTACCAGACAGGAGACTGTATGACTGTGGTATATGCAGTTATACACAACCTGAACTGATGAGGGCATGTGAGGAGTGTACACTGCCCCCCCCCACCTTCCCATCTGTTACCAGGCAGCAGAATGGGTTATATGGAGCAATGCACACTGCCCTCCTACCCTCCTCTCCCCCCCTCCTCTCCACCTGTTATCTGGCATGAGACTCTACAACACTGTCTTATATGAGGGGATCTGTGACTTAAACACCATAATTGCCCAG